>JAJEKB010005561.1:0-14897 GCA_022393335.1 Macrotrachela quadricornifera | reverse complement strand
ATCCGGGGTCGGTTTTCATCCGTTGTCGACAACGTCAACTTTTCAACGATGCTGGACGCCACCCAGCGCGGCCGCTTCGACTGGTTCTACACCCAGGAGACGAAGAAGGGCGCGTTTCCCTTCCTCATGGCGAACCATTCCGAAGACGCCATGTGCTGGCTCGATGAAAACGAGCAGCCGCTGCTATTTGAGGACGGAACGCCCGTGCTGCTCACCGAGACGTGGTTGGTGCAGTTCAATGGCCTGCCGAACTATCTGCCGCACGATATCTATTGGAACGTGTCGTTCACGCTGATGGTGATGCCATGAGCCGCACGATATCGCTAAATGCGGCGAAGCAGATCGATGCGATGGCGTCAGATGCCGTTGCGGTCTTTCTGGTCATCATCGAACACATCGACCTTGAGGCGCCGCTGCGGATCTCGTCGGACGATGCGGTGAGGCTGTCTGTGGAGCCGCTGACCTACGGCACGCTGTCGACCTATGGCTCGATCGATGGTTCGGCCAAGCCATTCTATTTCACCGGCATGCAGGTGATCCCGCCCGATGACGAGGAAGACGTAGAGCCCACCGCAACGCTCGTCGTCGACGTGCTGGACGCCGATATCGTTGGTCTCCTCACTTCTACGACGATCGCCGCGACGGGGCGGATCGCCATCGTCATGGCCGACACTCCGAACCTCGTGGAGATCGAAACTGTCAATTTGACCTTGAAGAGCGCGAACGGCGACTGGGGGCAGGTGGCCCTGAAGCTGTCGATGAAAGACCTCTACGACGAGCCGTTCCCGGCCACTCGTATGAGCAAAGAGCGCTTTCCTGGGCTTCATCGATGAATTGGGCCGCTTCGTACATCGGCATTCCCGATCTGGCTAAGGGCCGGTCACCTGTGGGCGCGGACTGCTGGGGCCTCGCCATGTTGGTCTATAAGGGCGTGCTCGACATCGATCTGCCCGACTATGCCGCTGAGTATCTGGACGATCGCGACCATGCCGAGATCGGGGCGATTGCTCGGCGAGAGAAAGTCGCGGCCCGCTGGCGCTTGGTCGCCGAGCCGCGGGAGTTCGATCTGTTGCTGTTCTCCGTTGCTCGTCATGACAGCCATGTCGGCATCCATGTAGGGCCGGGGCAAATGCTTCACGTCGTCAAAGACGACTATTCCAAGATTGGCCGCTACGACGCCGCCCCGTGGGCCGGGCGGTTCGCCGGCGCATACCGTTGGGTCGGATAGCAATTCATGAACGATCTGTCCAATTCGGCAGGCGTGCCCGTCACGCTGGCACCCTTTGCCATGGACTTGGACAGAGGCCGCGAAGAGATCGTCGTGCCGGCCGGCCTGACCGTGGCGGAGATCGTCGCACTGGTGCTGCCAGAATTTCCCGAGGCAGCGCTTCCGCGAGTTCGCGTCACGCTTGTAGCTTCGACTGGCAAGGCATTCATTCGACAAGCCAATTGGCGCTTGGTTAGGCCTTATCCCAGCACCAATGTGGTCATCACCATCGGGGCCGGGGCGGGCGCTCTGACGCTGCTGGTGCAGGTCGCGGCCTCCGCTATCTCGAATGCCCTTGGCGGCGCTCTGGCGGGCACGCTGGGCCTAAGCGCGGCTACCTGGGCCTCCATCATCGGCTTCGGCATCACGGCGATCGGCGGCATCCTGATCAATGCGCTGTTCCAGCCAAATAAGCAGTCGAACAAGGACAAAGACAGCTTCGTCATCGACAGCTGGCAGAACGAGTACCGCCAGGACGAGCCGATCCCTGTGCCTCTTGGCGAAATCAGGCATTCGCCGCCCTTCGCCGCGTCGTCCTATATCGAGGTGGTCGGCGATGTTCTCTACAACCGGGCCATCTTCTGCCACGGCCTCGGCCAACAGGAGCTTTGGGACCACCGTATCGGCGATACCTCGATCACCGATTACGACGAGTTCCAGATCGAGCACCGCGGCGCGGTTGGCTATCCGGATAGTTCTGTCCCGTTCACGCTCTACACGCAGCAGGTGATCGAGGACTCGATTGGTACCGATCTTGTCTGGGAGTGGGCGCGCGACGATGCCGGCACCATGCTGCCCGACGAGTCGATGCAGCCTCAGAAGACGATCAAGCGAACGACAGGCCTCAACGCAACGCACGCAATCGTCATCCTTCAGTTCCCGCAAGGGCTGGGAAAGATCACGAAGAAAGGAAAGCGCCAGGAAGAGACCGCAACTTTCAATGTGGCAATCCGGAAGGCGGGCACTGCCACGGTCATACCGCAGCCAGCCATTTCGATCACGAACAGGAAGTTCGCAGGCTTCTATCGAGCGGTTCGTATCGATTTCCCATCGCGAGGTGCATGGGAAGTCCAGATCACGCGGACCAGCATTTCGGAACCTCGAGATGACTGGGACGATTCCTTCGCCCTGACCTGCACATGGGTGGTCTTGCAGACGTTCCGGCCGGAGTACCCGTTCAATACTTCGACGCCGCTGTGCCTCACTGCAATGCGGGTCAAGGCGACGCACCAGATGAATGGCCAGGTGCAGACCTACAACTGCATGTCGCGCCGCGTAACTGATGGCTTTGGGCAAGGCTGGCCCACCAACATACCGCGCAACCCGGCGATATCCGCCCTCTATGCGCTAACGGGTCCGGGCCTTACCAAGCCGGAACCGTCGAGCAGGATCAATTGGGCTGCATTTGCAGAATGGCGCGATTACTGCACGCTCAAGGGCCTGAAGTTCGATCTTGTCATCGGCAACCGGCAATCGCTTGAGGATACGTTGAAGATGATAGGCGCTGCCGGTCGCGCCTCGGTCTATTTCGACGGTTCATGGTGGACCGTCATCATCGACAAGCCGCGCACGGTTCCGATCGACGTCATCACGCCGCGCAATGCCTCGAACATCAAATTCGAGGTGGCCTACACCGATCTGCCAGACGCTCTGCGCATCAAGTTCCAGGACAGCACGAACAACTATCAGCCTGCTGAGCGCGTCGTCCGTCGTCCCGGGTTCGCCGGCACCGTCATGACGACGGAAGCCATGGAGATGCCGGGCAAGACCGATCCGGACGAGATCTATCGTGAGGCTGTCCGCCGCTTCTACGAGCTGCAGTTCCGCAACGTGGCCTACAGCGCTACACAGGACGGCTATGCGCGCTCGGCAACGCGTGGTGACCTTGTCCACGCCTCGAAGGACATCTTGCGCCGAGCAATGGCGTCGGCCCGCGTCAAGGCAGTGCGCGGGAATTTGATCGAAGTGGACGAGGTCTGGCAGATCAAAGCAGGCGTGTCATATGCCGTCGGCTTCCGGGTGCTTGGCGATGAGGCCAACCCGCTCGGCCAACATGTCGTGCGCCAGATCACTGTAGTGCCGGGTGATACGCGCACCTTCGTGCTCAATGGCGACGGTCTGGTGCCGGAAGCGGGCGCAATCATCATGCTCGGCGAGTACGGCTCGGAGAGCATTCCACTGATCCTCACCGGCATTCAGCGTCGTGACGATGGCGGCTCTGATTTGACGCTACTGCCGTCGGCACCGCAGATAGACGCCCTTACCGACGCGATCGTGATCCCCGCATGGGACAGCAAGGTTGGTGATGTGGTCGATCAGTCTGGCATTGTCCCCGACGCTCCGAAGATCGTCTGGGTTCGATACGACGCAGGCTCAGGCAAGACACTGGTGCGCCTGGAGCCGGCGCCCACCAACGTTGTGGAACTCGCCAGCTACACACTTCGCCACCGACTGGCCGGATCGCCCACATGGTTGACGGCGACCTCGTCAGTGTCGAGCGCCAGCGTAGAGCTCACCGGGTACTCAACGGGCTCTCATATCGAGCTGCAGGCTCAGGCAACGTCAGCTTGGGGAACACCTGGGACGTGGGGGGTGATCATATCTGTGATCATTGACGGAACGTCTCTGCCATCGTCTCTCCCGGCAGCCAGCATCCAGATCATTGGCAAGCTCGGTCAGGCTGAAATCACTTTCGCAACCGGGCCTGACCCGAACACGGAAGAAGTCAGGATCTATCGGGATGGCGTCGCATTGTCGGCTACAGTTCCAGTTTCGCCCAACGGAACTTTCGGGCGCATCGACGGAGATTCCACGCGCGTCACGCTGGTGACCAACGGCACATTCGACGCTGACGCGAATTGGACCAAGGGAACGGGCTGGGCGATCGCGGCTGGTAAAGCCACAAAGACCGCAGGAACAGCATCCGACTTCAGCCAGGCCGTTACGATTACAGCCGGCAAGGTATACCGCGGCGCTGCGACTGTGTCCGGTAGAACAGCAGGCACCGTCACGCCGAAGCTGACCGGCGGCGCAACTGTATCTGGGTTGGCCGTCTCTGCGAACGGGCAGTTCCTGTTCCGGCTGACCGCCGGCACATCGCCAACGACACTTGTGTTCTCAGCCGACAGCACGTTCAACGGCTCGATCGACGACGTCGTTCTTTTCGAAGAGACGGCGGCGTGCCTTTCACAAGGCGGCCATACCTACAAGCTCGAGCCGTTGAACGCTGACGGCTTGGCCGGCCCGCAGTCAGCCGACATCACCCGCACGGTCATCTGACCAGCTTCTGAACATCGAGGATCATCATGAGCATTGATGGCATTCGCGCCGTCGATAAGGAGCCTTTGGCTGCTTTCGACTTCCTCTTCGGCATGTCCATTGCCAATGGACAGCGTGTCGGTCCGCGACCAGTCGGCGCGCAGGACGTTGCTGTCCAGATTGGAAGTGCTTTGCCGCTCGGCGCGGTGAAAGCCTACCCATCTGTGGCCGCGATGAATGCGGATACTGCCCCGGCCGCTGGTACGCTGGCTTATGCCGAGGGCAAGACTTACCGCAAGACGGCAGCATCGGGTTCCGCGGGGTGGGAAGTCTTCCTGGACTTCATTCCGGGGGCGCAGCTGATCAGTGCCCCTGTGACGGGTGGCACCTCAAACGCGGTTCTTGCTACTTCGGCATCGCCAGTGTCAGCTGTGGCCTACAAGCAACTGATCCTTGTCGGTCCGTTTTCGGCTGCCAACCCGACTGCGGGCATGACGGTATCGATCAATGGCGAAGCGCCGCGCGCCTTGGTGACAAACACGGGTGATCCCATCCCGCCGAACTATGTTCGCACCAAAATGTCCGCGCTTGTGGTGCTCGACGCCGACGGCAAGTACCGCCTGTTCAGCTACGGCGATGCGTCTGCGATTCAGGCGGCGGCAGAAGCGGCAAAGCTCGCTGCTGAAGCTGCGCGGGACACAACGCTGGCGGCGCTTTCATCGGTGTTGGCTCCGAGGGCGACACGTGCGCTGGCTATTGCTGACAATCCGGGCGCTTCGCCCGATCCGGAATATTATGATGTTGCATACTACGATGCGACCTATCAGCCAGGATCCGGCGCCCGATATCGGAAACGCGCTTCAACCCCCGGCACCCCGGATGCGTTTCGCAATCGTGGCGGAACTGGTTCGTGGTACAGCATCGACAATCTTGTTCTTCGCCCGCAGATGCTTGGCGCACGTGCTGACGGCACAACTGACGATGCAAACGCCATTGAGAACACGATCCGAATGGGGCGCCCGATTGACTGGGGCACCAGCATCTACAAGTACGGGCGATCGATCACGAACAACACGGCCCTCAATCTCGACTGGCGCGGGAAGGGTGCCGTTCTGCTTTATGACAGTGCAGCTGCCGTAATAGCCGCACCGCTGAACATCATTCTTGCGGGTGGAAAGTCCACAGTCACAGGGCTCGTATTCGATGCGGGCGATCGTGCGCAGTCGGCCACGCGCTTCGTGAATCTCGCCACGTCAATGATCAATCTGTCACAGCTTTCAGACTTGGAGATTTCGGGCTGTACCTGGCGGAATGTCTATCGTTCCAGTGCTGCGGTCGGCTACGGGGATGGTATTCGCATCGAAGGTGGTTTCACTCGGATCGTGATGAATGAACCTGTTGTGCGTAATGTCCATATGGCGGCTGGACAGGGAGTGCCTGACGCTGCCGGCGTCACCGGCATCGCCATCACATACAATAAATCCGGGAGTGAAGACCTCTATCCTCTCAACGTCGTCATCAACAACCCGGACATCGAAGGCGTAAAATCCGACGACAACACCTACTACAACGATCAGGATGGCATCTTGATCCTGACTTCTGCTGGTTCGGATGTCACTGAAAATGGTATCCTCGTTACGCCCCGTTCAAAGGCCGAAATTTTGGGGGGCAGAATCAAGAATTGCCTGGGTCGGGGCGTTAAGGGCGCAGCACGCGTCGTTAACGTGATCGGCACAACATTCGAACACTCGCTCGGCTTCAACAACGGGAAGACAGGGTATGATGTCGATCTCCAGTGGGGCGGGGGTTCGATTAAGAATCTCATTCAGCGCTACGATGGGATTGGGTCGGACGCCACGCTGAACGCGTCTTTTCGAGATGCTTCTGTTCTCGGCGTCGAGATCAGCGGGAATCGATTGTTCAAGGCGGGGACCGGTTCGATCCAGCGGTTCGGTCGGCTTTGGACAACCGGAGCGGGAGCTGTCGCTCGTGCCAAGGTTTCCGACAATTTCGTTCGAGCTACGCTCGGCGAGTTTTTGGAGGTCACAGTCAGCGGGAATGACGTACTTGACTTGGCCTGCAACGAAACTTGGGATGTAACGGGGGGAAGGTTCGTGACTCTGACGAACAACCTCGCGGTTGGCTCGTGCAAGTTGCGTATCTTCGCCAACAACAATCGTCTTATGTTTGCCGGCGTCGAACGCCATTTGGTCACCGACACGACGGCCGGAATGGGCATCACTGTCACCGGCAGTGACAATGTCGGATTCTCGGATGAATATCGCTACCCGAACTACAATGCGTTGCAAGCCACGAGTGGCAATCGTCCCTCGGCCACGACTGCCTCTGGTGGAACTCGTGTTTTCTCTTTGTCCATCGCGAACATGGGCACTGCCGTCCTTCCTGAGCAAGGATTCTACGGCGGCTCCGGAATGTTCCTCGTCACCTCCAGCTCTGCGGGAGTGGTCGCCCTTGGCGTCTTGGCATCTGGAGCAATCACCGCACTGAATGTGTCAACAACCGCTACGGCACAGACCGCAAATGGTGCAGCTGCATCGAAAGCCAATGTCTATGTCGATGGAACGGGTTCTCTCGCCATCAACAATCGGCTAGGTGGAACGGTGACGCAATTTACCGTCCAGCTATTCGGATAGCACGCAGAAATTGCACTATGTCAGTTCTGTGTCTTGATCCGGTGGCGAGTGATCGTGTAACGGTTCCCGCCGGGTAGGCGGATTGGAAATTTGCCGTGTTGACACTGACCACAGATCAGAAACAGAAACTTGTCGGCGCCGCTTTCGCGGCCACCTTTGTTGGATATGTCGGATATCTGACGTTCGAGCCGAAAAATCCCGATCAAGAATATCTTCGCGACCGCTGCACTACATTTTTGTCTAAAGGGCGCGCCTGGGCGGAAGTACCAGGAGACGAACAAATGCGCATCGTGGAAGTTTGCGGCATGGATTGGCGAGGAGGTTCCTTCGTCATCCCGGCAAATTAGCAAATCTGTCAGGATCAACGCATGACAGCGGAAGTTGAAGGCACTGCTGCCCGCAAAGCGGCCGGGAATGGTTTTTGGTCTCGCCATATCCTGGCCGTGATCTTTGCCGTCTTGGTGATCGTTCACTGGATCGGCGTCTATTCTGTTACCGGTGACCAGTACATTTTTGCCATCAATACGTTCGCTGTGAGCGTAGCAGCAACCTATGTGATCGCGGCGTTTTTCCTGCGTGGTGTGTTCGATCGTCTAACGGATCTGATGTCGCAGGCGGGCGTCGCCACTCAGCAAGCGCGGGGTTTCCTACTTGCCCTAGACCTGTTGGTGATCCTCTTTCCAGTTTTCTATTTCTGGGCTGCTGGATACGTCCCGATTGTGAAAATGTATTTCACCACCGACTTTATGGTGGCGTCGGAAATACGCTATAATTTCTTCGCCTCTTTACCTTCATGGCAGCGCTATGCGGGAGAATATTACATCAAGGGCTTGGTGCCTCTGTGGCTCATTTTCAGCTACATCACCAAGCGGCGGCTCTTCCTCCTGACTTTCCTGGCGGCCACTGTCTTCAGCTTCGCCATTGTGACGAAGGCCTACATCCTTATTGTTTTTGCGCCTCTGCTCATCGTGCTGATCAGCCAGAAACGATGGGTATCATCGGGGCTGATGTTCTTGTTCATCGCCGTATTGATGATGTTGAGCGTCATCGTGCAGCACAAGTCGTCATTGTTACCGAAGCCGCCAGAGGCGGAATTACCGCCAGCAACTGAGCTGTCCGACATGCCGTCCCTCCGCAGCGCGGAAGTTCCGAAAGCATTGCGGGTGTCGGATGCGGATGGAAAGACACTCCTGGTGTCATTTCTTTGGAAGCCAATCGAAGCTATCTGGCTTCGGGCATTTTCGGCCATCGGTGTTATCGAAGGCCAGTGGCTTGAGACCTACCCTTCAGAGGCGCCGTTCGAAGGTGGATGCGGCTACAGCTGGGCGTCGAAGATAGCTGACTGCAAGTTCGTCAATCTCGCCAACAAGATCTGGAAAAAGTATTACCCCGATCTGGAAGCCAGGGGCCTCAACGGCACGGTCACCGCAGCAGACTACGTCCAAGCATATGCCAATTTTGGCATGATTGGGATTGTCGCATCGGGGGCCGTCATTGGCGTCATCATCGTGCTGCTGGGCATCGCGTTTCCTGATCCAGCGATCAGGGTGGCGCTAAACACCTTACCCCTCGCTCTCACCTTTGAATCAGTGCTGACTACGCTGCTCAATTCCAGCGGGTGGGGTATCACTATAGCACTCGGGGCGCTGCTCTTCGCATCGCGCCCTAGTGCTCAGGGTTCAGGAAGTCCAGTGGCCAAGGCCAGTCGCTAGGATACCTGAATTTGATCTCTCGGATGATGGAGATCGCATCGGTGTGCTCTATCTGCACGAACGTGGCCTCTGCCGGGATGTTCCACGGGGCGTTCGCCGGGACCTCGACGGCATTCGACCAATTGAGCAAGTCGGGCGATGTCTTGATCTTGATAGTTGCACTGTCGGCGATATTGCCATCGATCTGGAACTGGTTGGCTCCGTTCGTGGGGAATACGATGAATCCCGGGCAATAGATCTCCATGACGGACTGTATGTCGCGATCAAACGCGCGGTCAACATTGTATCGGATGGGACTTTTTGAGCTGTCCGGCCGGTAGTTGCAGTCGCGTGATATCGGAGCGAAGGGGCGTTCAGCACGAACCGCGGCGACAGCTGTCAATGCCATGACTTCATCCGCAACGGTCCGTTTGAGGATCAGTCGAACGCCATCGACTTTGTCTGTGATGGGCACGTCGATATCGATGTTCTGTTTCCTGATGCCTTCAACGTTCTTTTTCCAAACAATGTTGTCACCCTGAAGGAGTTCGACATCAAAGTAGGACGGTGAGGTTGGGAGTATGTGCCCATCGATCGCAACCCTCGACAACGCCTCTGGTCGCTTCATCGAGAGAGTGAAGGTAGTTGGATAGGTGCCCGTCGACCAATAGTGGTTGTAATAGAGACCTGCAGCCTTATCCGGCCCAAAATCCTTGGCGTTGATCGAGTTGCTTGCGCTGAGCGTGTCGGTGTTCAATTCGTACGCTTGGAACCGCGACGCCCAGTACAGGAACACCGGATCACGATCGACTTCATAGAGCCAAAGCAGCTGAGAGACATGAAGGATGTTGTAATCCTTAAGGTTCGCTATCGGCCTTGCGGATGACGGGGAATCCAAGGAATACGCGGATGCAAAGCCGGCATCGAACTTTGGTATGTCTCGCTTTACGGCAGCTACCCCGCGATCAAAGACCTCTTTCCATCTAGGATCTTTGGTGATCTGGAAAACGTCGTAAATCCCGGAGAGAGCGGTTATGTGGCCGTTCAGAACTTTGTAAGAGCGGCCATTCGGGTCCGGCGCCTCTTCAATCCAGGTGACATCGTCGTCAATGTTCACGACGCCACCGTCTGTCGTTGGACGTAGATAGGTCAACATGGCGCCATCAGCGGTCTTTGCGAACTTCCCATCACCGGTAACAGCACCTGCACGATAGAGAGCGCTGGCGATCCGGGATTGTCCGATGCCGGAAATCCAGCCTGGCTTGAGATGGTAGTACGAGTTTTCAAAGGGATGCGCCCAAACAGCTAAGTCGCCGCGCCACTCTGCACTCTTGTTGAGCCACTCGACTTGTATCAAAAACTTTCTTTTCAGCTGCTCGTCGGTGCAGCTCGAATTGAGCCAGTCACGATAGAGCGTCAACGCGTAGATCGAGACGAAATAGGGATCGTTGTGCTTTCCCAAGTTGTTATAGGCAGCACCGTAGTCGAACGCGAGAACCCCGTCCTTGTCCAGACTATGATTCGGGAGAGTTTCATAGCCCTTGGCCGATACCGGCAATCTTGGAGCTGGGCCGATGGATGGGCACTGGCCCGCCCAGGAAATCGAAACGGACATCGCGAGAAACGCTGCGCCGCCAAAAAGTGCACGTAGCATCAGTCTTACAAACCCCAAGCTAATCTAGCGCTTCTAGGCAATCCCCTGCTTTTGCTCAAGGGCACTCCAAAACCGCTGGCACCTCTTCCTGAAAGGAACTGACATGACCATTGTGCCGGCCGCCGCGGCGACGGCTGTCTAGCGGCCCGCCTGACGCCAGCCTGCCTGTCGCGCTTCAGCTTCTGAACAGAACCACCGTTCGCCGTATTCCGGCCGGATGATTGTCGTGTCGTAATCGACCTGACCTGGCACGTGATAGATATGCTCGCCGGAGCCTATCGAAATATTGCCCTTGATGACGCACTCGCCCTTGAAAAGCCCGTCCTTTGAAGAGGTAGAGTTGAGCATCTGCTCGCCGAGCAAGCCGAAACCGCCGCCACCGGCGATGAGTAGGGCAACACTGAGCGATTCTCTGCGCATTGCCCCTCAATAGCAGCCGGCAATCAACGGCAGCTTTCTGCAACACCGACAATTTGACTGAAAGGACAATCCATGACGAACGTGCTCCCAGGCACGGCGACTGCTGCCGTGCGCGATAAATTCTGGGTCTACCGCCCGATGCTCGACCTCACCGGCCGCTCTGAGGGCACCGATAAGGGCAGGGGCTACAACGAGACCCTTGGCTACGGCGCCTACACCGGCGGTGATGTTGATCTCGTGAGCATGACGCTCGACCAGATCGATGCGCTGCAGACGAAGATGCTGGCCAACCGGAAGAACAAGCTGAAGTCATCGGCTCTCGGCCGGTACCAGATCATTCGGACCACGATGCGCACGATGCGCCAGCAGCTCGGGCTTACCGGCCGGGAAAAGTTCGATGCCGACATGCAGGACCGTCTGGGCTGCTATCTCCTCGGCCAGCGTGGCATCGACAAGTGGCTGGCGAACCGTCTTTCGCTCGATACTCTCATAGGCAACCTGGCGCAGGAATGGGCATCGATCCCGAAGCCAGACGGCAAGGGGCACTACGAGGGCCAGAACGCCGGCGTGTCCGTGTCCATGGTTAAGGCAGCCTTGGCAGAGGTCGCCAAGCGCCATGCCGAGGGACAGCCGAAGGTTGTCGAGAAAGTTCCGGTCACTGTCGAAACCCCTGTCGTTCCCAAGGAGGTCGACAAGGAAGTCAAGAAGAAGACCGGGCTGTGGGGCTGGCTCACGACGATCTTCGGTAGCGGGGGTGCTGGTCTCGCTGGCTTCCTCGGCGCCGACTGGCAAACCATCCTCGCTATCGGTGCGGTCGCCCTGGGCGTACTCGTGATCGTCATCCTGCTTCGCCGGCAGATCATCGGAGCTGTCCAGGACATCCGCGGCGCGGTCGAGGGCTGACTATGTGGGCCTTCCTCACCTCCAGGATCGGTGTCTATCTCGTCTGCGGGGCGGCGATCACAGCCTTCCTCTCATGGTCTCACTACGAGCTCTATCAGACCGGGCGCCGCTATGAGCGCCAGGTCGTCTTCACTGCCGCTCTCAAAGCTTACAAGGACCGGGCCGATGAAAACGCATCTGTGGAAGTTCTCGATCCTGTTCGTCTGTGTGTTGAGCTTGGTGGCCTGCCAGACCAATGCGCCGCCGAGTTGCGCCGGCTGGGAGAAGATATCGGTGGCGCCGCCAACGGCGGTCTATCTGGCCGTGAATGATGTCAAAGCCGGGCAGGGCATCGCCTCGCACAACAGGCACGGACGCAATGCAGGCTGCTGGAAATAGGTGAATACGGTGAGCGACATGACCAGATCAGAGCAGATCGTAAATAGCGTCATCATCACGGCGATAGCCAGGGTGGCAATGGTGTTTGCCTTGCCGGCGATCTATGCGGCGTTCCAACTCTATTCGAGCCTACAGGCGGCCACGCTCGACCGCATGAAAACCGATCTCACCAGCCAGATCCTGGCCGCTCAGGCCGTCGCTTCAAGTGCGCAGACCTCGGCATCGGATGCGTCGACAGCAACGGTTGGACTATCGACCCGGCTCACTGCAGTAGAGACCAAGCAGTCGGAAGCGGCGACTTCGAATGAGAAGTTTCAGACCGCCACGCTCAATCGCCTGGATAGAGTTCAGGATTCGATTGTAGGCCTATCGAACACCGTGGCCGCTCTGACGGCTACCCTTCAAGCCGTTGTTGACGAGAAGCGTCGGCGGCCACCGTGACACTTGCGCTCGCCACATTGGCCTCCTATCTCGCTTGCCTCACTCGCTTTCGTCGAGCGCGTCTCAGGTAACGCCCGCTCCGGTTTGCCGGGGCGGGCTTCTTTTCGTCTACATCGCTACCACGTACACTGTTGCATTTCGACAAAACAGGCTGCTGCGCTCTTCTTGCCTTCCGATTGGCACCGTTCGGCACGCTGGACGCAGTGAACGTTCTTCTTGTCGGTTGCAGCATCGTCATTATCGTCCTTCGGATCGTTGTCCTTTGGCTCTTTCGGCTCTTTCGGCTCTTTCGGCTCTTTGGGTTCCTTAGGTTCGCTAGCAGCCGATTTCAGAACATCCGTGTCTTGAATGCACATCGCGTAGATCGGACATTCTTTTGGACGTTTTTTGGGTTTCTCCTCACCGGTCTCCCCGTCGATCGGCAAACCGATGACAACCAATTTTCCTGGTTTCCGAATAACGCTGTCGCACAGCACTCCCGCTGGGCACGCGAAAGGTCGATCCCCGGGAAATTTGCGCGGTGTCGATGCAATGAATATCCCCTTTGCACCGGGCAGCGGAACCATTTCAGGGAACATTTGCTGGACTTGAAGTTTGCTAGCAGCTTTTAGATTTCGATTTTGTGCTAGAGATAGGTCGACCGGTGTTTTTGCACTGCATGCTGCAAGCAAAACCGCGACCATTAGTGTCGCGAAAATGGATTTCATGCTGACCCCCGTCATCTTCTCCGGCTTGGAGACAGTGACAGCAAATCAAACTCAATCGACAGCAGCAAGTAAATTGAATAGGGCGGCCGGCTGGTGTTTACTAACTCACCCGGAGGCAAATTCCAGCCGACCGCAGCGCCGAAGCGCCCTGAGACGATATCAGGGCGATAGACGGTTGGCGACTCAGCCTAAACGGACTTAGACCGGCGACATGAATGCGACTGTCGACCCCGAAACCCGCACGTTCACTCTCTCTGGCAGCGGCCAACGCGACGCCTGGATCGGCCGCTATCCGATAGAGGATTATGAAAAATGGGTGAGGTTCTACGAGGAGCAGCAGGAACGCTATGCGCCGCACGCGCAGTCTTATCAGCCTGCCGTTGATGCCTTGGCGAGCATCGCTGATCAGATCCGCGGACTGCGAGGTTCCTAGCCTACCGCACGTCCTTGTAGGCAGCGCTTGGGTCATACGGGACCACTTTGGTGATCCGATCCCAATCGCAGGGGATCTTGGTTCGCTGGCCGTTTATGTCGACCGTGAAAATCCCCATGTCATCCCATACGTCGATGATGTCTACCTCGATCGTGACCTTGTCGCCCGTTTTGAGCTTGCGTGCTTTCTTGGCCATGTTCCCCCTTATGCTGGCCTGAGTTATTCATCACGGCGGCGGAAGGCGCATGCGCGCCCGCATGATAGCTAACTCTGTCTCGAGCTCGGCGTTGGCTTCATTGGTCAGATCATTGGCAGAGAGCAGTGAGACGAAAGCGGCGCGGATTTCCTCGCGCGTCCAGCCTACCGCCGTCAGTTCCTCGAAGAGAATTTCAAACCCGGGCGTAAGCGCTTCCTGGCAGTCGATCTGCCTGTCTGGATATGGATCCTGGCGCTTAGGCGGGTTGAACCACATCACAGCACTGTATCGGCAATTGTGAGCCGGTCAACGACACAGGTGTGGGTCAAGTCCTCGCCGTGTACCGCTTGTACAGGAACAGCAGAAAGGAGGTGGAGGCGCACGTATAAGTGGCTGCGGCTAAGACGCCGGCCAGAATCAGTTTGGAATAGATATCCAACGGCTCGAACGATGCCCGAGAGCCAAACCATGAGCAGTTGCTTCTGTCGGCTGATGATGTGCCGAATGCAGTAAGGAAGAAATATGCGGCGGTTCCAAAGAGCAGGAGCAGTGGGATCGTCCCTGGAACGTTTGCTTGCGGCTTATCATTTAAGCCCAGGCTCGCCGCGGTGACCGGGGAGTGGAGCGCAAGGAGGATTGCGACCAGCAGGAATGCAACTGACGCCATGACCGTCAGGAGTAGGGATGATAAGTAAACGGCAATGGGAACGCCGGGGAAGCTTGCGAGAAATTTCACATCGCAAATGGCTCGTGGAAGCAGGACAGCGGCTGTCTTCGAACCGATGAAGCTATCCGGAAGCGCAAGATCTAGATAGTAGGATGCGGCAGGTAGCAGCAATAATGCCGCGATCGGAATTTGATATCTGAAGACCGCTCTATAGAGGATGTCGCCCAT
>JAJEKB010005532.1:0-16568 GCA_022393335.1 Macrotrachela quadricornifera | reverse complement strand
GCTGTCGCAGAGCGTCAACATCCTCGGCGCAACCGATTCCGCCTACCGCCTGTTCATCCTGTTCCTGTCGCTCGGCCTGTTTGCGCTGACCTGGGGCATCTACCGCTACACCAGTTTCGGCCTGAAGCTGCGCGCCATCACCCAGAACCGGGCGGTCGCCTCCTCCTTCGGCATCAATGCCGGCCGCATCTATCGCTCGACCTTCGCCTATGGCGCCGGCATGGCCGGCCTTGCCGGCGCGCTGGTGTCGCCACTGAAGAGCGTGTCGCCCGAGATGGGCACGACCTATGTCGTCGATGCCTTCATGGTGGTGGTGCTCGGCGGCACGCAGAGCCTGATGGGCACGCTGGCCAGCTCGGGCATCCTCGGCGAGCTGTCGGGTTACCTCGCCTTCTATTCCAACGACACGATCGCCAAGGCGCTGGTGCTGCTCGCCATCGTCGTCCTCATCCGCTTCCGGCCGCAGGGCCTGTTCACCGCCCGCTTGCGCGCCTGAGAAGACGATCATGTCCAGCCAGGGAAACAACAGAGTGCCAGAGCAAATCCAGGAAAAGGGCGTAGCGGTTTTCCGTCCGGAATTGCGTGAAAACAAGGAGCTGGAGCGTTTCCGCGTTTCCATGAAAAACGGAAACGCTCTAGCCAGAACGAAGACTGAAATCGCGCTCTATGCGGCGGTGTGCCTGGCCATCCTGCTGGTGCCGGTGTTCCTGCAGGACGCCTTCCTGCTCAACAAATACGCCCGCTACCTCGTCTTCGGCATGCTGGCCGTCTCGCTCAGCCTGTCCTGGGGTTATGCCGGCATCCTGAACCTCGGCCAGGCGATGACCTTCGGCATCGGCTCCTACTGCATGGCGATGCTGCTGAAGCTGAAGACGGTTCCGGTGCACACCGGCGCCGACGGTCTTCCCGACTTCATGGTCTGGAACAATGTCACCGAACTGCCCTGGTTCTGGACGCCGTTCTATTCGCCGCTGTTCGGCGTACTGGCCGGCATCCTGCTGCCAGCAGGAGTCGCGGCCCTGCTCGGCTGGTTTGTGTTCAAGGGCCGGGTCACCGGCGTCTACGCCGCCATCATCACGCTTGCCGCCATGGTGGTGGTGCAGCTTGTCATCATCGACCAGCAGGCCTTCACCGGCGGCTTCAACGGCATCACCGATCTCGGCCAGTTCGACATCGCCGGCATCACCTTCGACGCCTATGGTTCGTCGAGCTACTATCTGGTCGCGATCTGCCTGACGATCACGCTGTTCCTGGCGCTGGCCATCACCAGGAGCAAGGCCGGGCTGATCGTACAGGCGATCCGCGACGAGGAGGACCGCGTCCGCTTCTTCGGCTACGACGTCGCGCTCTACAAGATCTTCATCTTCTCGGTTTCGGCGGCGATCGCTGGCCTTGCCGGCATGCTCTACACCATAGTCATGGAGTTCGCGTCGCCGACCTTCCTTGGCGTGCCGCTCTCGCTTTCGGTTGTCATCTGGGTCGCGGTCGGTGGCCGCCAGAGCCTGCTCGGCGCGATGCTCGGCGCCCTCATTGTCACCGGTGTGCAAGGTGCGCTGTCGGAATCGGAAACCTTCCTCGACACCTGGACTCTGATCATGGGCCTGCTGTTCGTGCTGGTCGTTCTGTTCCTGCCGCAAGGCATTGCCGGGGCTTTCGCCAGTCTTGCCAGACGTTTCGAGCGGCAGCGCCCCGCTCCGGCGCCGGTGCCGGTGCAGCACACAGAAGCCATGCCAAACGGCCGTCAGATCGAGAGCACGCGATGAGCACCGAAAATCAACTCGTTGTCGACAATGCCAGTGTGTCCTTCAGCGGCTTCCGTGCCGTGTCGGATCTCTGCC
The DNA here is from genome assembly GCA_022393335.1 of Macrotrachela quadricornifera. Taxonomy (NCBI): domain Eukaryota; kingdom Metazoa; phylum Rotifera; class Eurotatoria; order Philodinida; family Philodinidae; genus Macrotrachela; species Macrotrachela quadricornifera. Next base: position 14,730 of record JAJEKB010005532.1, on the reverse strand, counting down.
TCAAGGTCCGTGCCGGCGAACTGCGCTGCCTGATCGGTCCGAACGGCGCCGGCAAGACCACGGCGCTCGACCTGATCTGCGGCAAGACCCGGCTCTCGGGCGGCGAGATCGTGTTCAAGGGCAAGCCCATCCACAGGCTCAGCGAACACGCCATCGCGCGTGCCGGCATCGGCCGCAAGTTCCAGGTGCCCAGCGTGTTCCGGGCGCTCAGCGTGCGTGACAATCTGCACATCGGCCACTCGAAGCAGCCAGGCGTGTTCGCCAATCTGACGACCTTCGGCCAGGGCGGCGACACCGAAGACATCGAGCGGCTCGCCGAACTGGTCGGGCTCGAGGACGAGCTCGACACGCCGGCCGCGCATCTGTCGCACGGGCAGACGCAATGGCTGGAGATTGCGCTGATCCTGGCACAGGACCCGTCGCTGATCCTGATGGATGAGCCGACCGCCGGCATGACGGCGCAGGAGACCAAGAAGACGGCGCAGCTCTTCAACCGGCTCGGCGGCCGCCACACGCTGATCGTCGTCGAGCACGATATGGGTTTCGTGCGCGACATCGCCCAGACCATCTCGGTGATGCACCAGGGCAAGCTGCTCGCCGAAGGCAGCATCGCCGACATCGAAAGCAACCAGGCGGTGCGTGACGCCTATCTCGGTTCCGGAGGGATCGGCCATGCTTGAGCTCGCCAATGTCGACGGCTTCTATGGCCGCAGCCGCGCCCTGCAGTCGGTTTCGATGACGGTGGAGAGCGGTGATTTCTTCTCCGTGCTCGGTCGCAACGGCGTCGGCAAGACAACGCTGCTGCGCACCATGCTCGGCCTGATGAGCCGCACCTCCGGTTCCATCCGCCTCGATGGTGAGGAACTGGTGGCGAGGCCGACGCATGAACGCGCGCTGGCCGGCCTCGGCTACGTGCCGCAGGGACGCGGCATCCTGCCGGGCTTCACCGTGCGCGAGAACCTGATGGTCGGCACCTTTGCCGCCAAGGGTGGCGGTGGCCGGATCGCCGAATGGGTGCTCGACCTGTTCCCGATCCTCAAGGAATTCCTCAACCGCCGCGGCGGCAACCTCTCCGGCGGTCAGCAGCAGCAACTGGCGATCGCGCGGGCACTGCTGTCGGAACCCAAGGTGATGCTGCTCGACGAGCCGACCGAAGGCATCCAGCCCAACATCGTCGAGCAGATCGAGGACGTGCTGATCGACCTCAACCGCAAGCAAGGCCTGACCATCGTGCTGGTCGAGCAGAACATCGCTTTTGCCCGCCGCGCCTCGAAACACTTCGCGATCCTCAATCGCGGCAGCGTCGCCGTCGGCGGCGCCATCCAAGGGCTAAGCGACGACCTCATCCACAAACATCTCGTCGTCTAGGCACCGGAGCATGATCCCGAAAGATCATGCCCCGACAAAGCGTTCAGCAACCACAGGAGGAGACTGAAAAATGTACCATGGCGATATTTCGAGCAGCAACGACACCGTCGGTGTTGCCGTCGTCAACTACAAGATGCCGCGGCTGCATACACGCGAAGAAGTGCTCGCCAATGCCCGCAAGATCGCCGACATGGTGGAAGGCATGAAGCGTGGCCTGCCTGGCATGGATCTGGTGATCTTCCCGGAATATTCCACGCACGGCATCATGTACGACCAGAAGGAAATGTACGAGACCGCCTCGGCCATTCCGGGTGAAGAGACCAAGATCTTCGCCGAGGCATGCAAGAAGGCGCGGGTCTGGGGCGTGTTCTCGCTGACCGGCGAGCGCCATGAAGAGCACCCCAACAAGGCGCCCTACAACACGCTGATCCTGATGAACGACAAGGGCGAGATCGTGCAGAAGTATCGCAAGATCATGCCCTGGGTGCCGATCGAGGGCTGGTACCCCGGCGACTGCACCTATGTCTCCGACGGCCCGAAGGGCCTGAAGATCTCGCTCATCATCTGCGACGACGGCAACTATCCCGAAATCTGGCGCGACTGCGCCATGCGCGGGGCCGAGCTGATCATCCGCTGCCAGGGGTATATGTACCCGGCTAAGGAACAGCAGGTGCTCATCTCGAAATCGATGGCCTGGGCCAACAACGTCTATGTCGCGGTCGCCAACGCCTCCGGCTTCGACGGCGTCTATTCCTACTTCGGTCACTCGGCGATCATCGGCTTCGACGGCCGCACGCTCGGCGAATGCGGTACAGAGGAGAACGGCATCCAGTATGCGCAGCTCTCGACCTCGCTGCTGCGCGACGCGCGCCGCAACATGCAGTCGCAGAACCACCTCTTCAAGCTGCTGCACCGCGGTTACACCGGCCTGATCAACTCCGGTGACGACACCCGCGGCCATGCCGTGTGCCCGTACAACTTCTACCATCAGTGGATCACCGATCCTGAAGGCACGCGCGAAAAGGTCGAGGCGATGACCCGTCAGACGGTCGGCACGCCGGAAAGCCCGATCGAAGGCATCCCGAACAAGGTGGCGGCGCACCGCTGAACGGCGCGGCCACTGGCGTGTCGCGGCAGGCGAGGGGCCGCGGCACGTTTGGCGTCGAATCTTCTCAGAGCACTCTCCATGGCGGCTCATCCGGCGTCTCTTCGAGGGAAGAACGTGGGTGAGAAATTGAACAGCATTCGCATCGAGGTTGGAAATGCACAGCACCAGCGGCGCCAAATCGGCTCACGATCCTGCACTCGACGATTTCAGGATCGACCGGGAACCCTATTACCGCTCCGTCGGGCACGAGGTCGCGCTGTTCCAGGCCGCCTATGGCGCGCGCATGCCTGTCATGCTCAAGGGGCCGACCGGCTGCGGCAAGACGCGTTTCGTCGAACACATGGCCTGGCGGCTCAAGCGTCCGCTGGTCACCGTTTCCTGTCATGAGGACATGACCGCGTCCGATCTCGTCGGGCGCTATCTGCTCGATGCCGACGGCACCGTCTGGCATGACGGGCCGCTGACTTTAGCCGTGCGCTCCGGCGCCATCTGCTACCTCGACGAGATCGTTGAGGCCAGACAGGACACCACCGTCGTCATTCACTCGCTGACCGACGACCGCCGCATCCTGCCGCTGGAAAAGAAGAACGAGGTCTTGAAGGCGCATTCCGACTTCCAGCTCGTGATCTCCTACAACCCCGGCTACCAGAGCGTGCTCAAGGACCTGAAGGAATCGACCAAACAGCGTTTCGCGGCGATCGCCTTCACCTATCCCGACGCTGCCATCGAGGCGGAGATCGTGGCCTCTGAAGCTGGCGTCAACCGGCCTGTCGCCGAAACGCTGGTGCGGATCGCTCAGCGCTCGCGCAATCTAAAAGGCCACGGGCTGGAGGAGGGTGCTTCGACGCGCATGCTGATCAATGCCGGCCAGCTCGTCGCCGGCGGCATCGCGCTCGACCAGGCCTGCGAGGTGGCGCTGGTGCTGCCGATTACCGACGATGCCGACATGCGCGACGCCCTCACCGCTGCAATCGCGGCCTGCCTCTGACGGCGATGATCGCTGAGCAGAAGACGATCATGCAGTCGGACGAGGCCATCCGATCCGCCTTCCCGGGCGATCTCTACCAATCCTGGGGTGATGTCTGCCGCCGTCTCGTCGGCGCCGGTTACGGCGATGTCGTCACCGACAGCTATCTGCGGCACTCGCCCGAACTCGCACGCCTCGCCTCGCCGCAGGCCGCGATCGCGCTGGCCGCGATTGTGTCGGGCCTGGCGATCCGGGCCGGCCGTCGGGCGGCGTCGCTGGCACCGGCCGCGGCGATCGTTGCGGCAAAACGCTATACCGATGCGGCCTCGCTGCAGGAATGGTTGCGGCTCATCGAACAGGTCGGCGATCAGGCGCCGGAATCGGCCGGCGCCCTGCTCGACCAGACAGCCAGCCTGACCGCGCGCCTCGACGTGCGCGCGCTGGCCTCCTGGATCAGGATCGGCCTCCGCTCGAACAGTGGCGAGCCGGAGCGGCGTCTGCGCTTCTTCACGCTGGAAGACCCCAATGCACGGCGCTGGCTGCTGCGCGAAAGCGGCGAGGTCGGCTTCCTCGACCTCGAAGCGCGGCTGAAACCTTATCTGGCCGCCCTCTGGGGCGAGACGCCGCCGATGCGCGAGACGCCGGCCAATGCGCCGGAGCAGGCGAGGCGCCGGCCGGGTTTCGACGGCAGCGTCGTCAGGCTGCCTGCCGCCTATCCGGGCTTTTCGGGCAGCGACAGCGAGAAGCTCTACCGTGCCGCCGTCGCCCATATCGGCGCCCACCTCAAATTCTCACGCGAACGCTTCCCGGTCGGCGGGCTGAAGCCGGCCCAGATCGCGCTGGTGTCGCTGATCGAGGATGCCAGGGTGGAACAGCTGGCGATGCGCGAACTGCCTGGCCTTGCCCGCCTGTTCACGCCCCTCCATGTGGCGGAAGCCTCCGGCACCGCCACTGCGCCGGGTCTGTTTGCGCGGCTGGCGCGGGCGCTCGCCGATCCGGCCCATGACGATCCCGATCCCTGGGTGCAGAAGGGCCGTCGCGCCTTCTTCGAAGCCGAGGCGGACTGGGGTAGCCAGCAGGTCAGTCGCCGCATCGGCGACCTGCTCGGCAACGATCTTGGCCAGATGCGCGTGCAGTTCGACCCGAAGAACTATGTCGTGCAGCCGCCCTACCGCGACGACAATCTCGGCCTGTGGGATTTCGGCGACGACGACCAGCAGCAATCGTCGGAGGCCGAGCAGGTTTTGTCCTCGGCGCGTATCCGGCAAGAGCAGGACGACAGCCGTCCACCCGATCGTACCGAAACCGAAATGGGCGACACTGGCGGTCGCGTCGAAGTGATCGAGCAGGCGCAGGACGGCGTGCTCGTCGCCCGTTATTCTGAATACGACTATGTCGCCGCGCGCGAGCAGCCCGAAGGGACCTCGGTCAAGGAATACGCACCGAAAGCCGTCGCCAACGGTCCGGCCGCGCGGCTTGCCGAAGAGCGTGCCGATCTCGTTGCGCGGGTGGCGGCGCTGATCCGCTCCGCCCGTGTCAGCCGTGCCGAACGCCTGCGCCGCCAGCCGGAGGGCGAGTTCCTCGACATCGACGCCTGCATAGAGGCGACGGTCGCCCGCCGCATCGGCGAGGTCGCCGACCACCGCATCCATGGCCGCTACGAGCGGCGCAGCCGCGACCTGTCGGTGCTGCTGCTGCTCGACATCTCGCAGTCGACCGCCGAGAAGGTGCGCGGCTCGACGCGAACGGTGCTGGATGTCGAGCGCCAGTCGGCGGCCCTTCTGGCAAGGGCGATGGCCGGACTGGGCGATCCCTTCGCGATTGCTGCCTTCTGCTCCGACAAGCGCGACGATGTGCGTTATCTCCGCATCAAGGATTTCAGCCGCGGCTATGACTGTCTGGTCGATGCGCGGCTGGATGGCCTGGAGAGCGGGCTTTCCACCCGCATCGGTGCCGCCATGCGCCATGCCGGCGCCGACCTTGCCCGCGAACGCAGCTACCGTCGCCTGCTCTTGGTCGTCACCGACGGCGAGCCGTCGGACATCGACGTCGAGGACCGTCAGTATCTGGTCGAGGATGCCCGCAAGGCGGTACACCATCTCAATCGTTTCGGTATCGACACGTTCTGCGTCGGCCTGGATTCGAACGCCGACTCCTATCTCGGCCGCATCTTCGGCCAGCGCAACGCCATAACCATCGCGGCGGTCGAGCGGCTGACCGACCTTCTACCGAAACTCTATCTGACACTGAGTCGATGACGTGCATCGTCGAGGCGCCGGAATATCCACCGAAGGGGAAGCAGATGCATCATACGGAAACCGCCGACATCGCGGCGCGACTGCTCGGCCTGCGCCAGCTCCGCAACGTCACCCAGATGGAGCTGGCGACCCATATCGGCGTTTCCTACCAACAGCTGCAGAAATACGAACGCGGCCGTAACCGCATCTCTCCGGCCATGCTGCAGCGCTGTGCTGCATATCTCGGCGTGCCGATCGACTATTTCTTCTCCGAGCATGCAAGGCTGTCGAACATCACGACGCGTGTGCGCAAAGGTGCGGTCGGCCGGAACCAAGCCTCAGCCCGGCTTCTCGACCCATCCGACTGGAAGATGTGGCAGCAGTTCTCGGCGCTGCCATCGAGCCTGCAGGACTCGATCCGTTCGCTGGTGGCCGAAATCCACGATGTGCATCTCGGGCGGAAGGCCGCATCGGAGAGCGCGCACGCCGCCCGCCCGGCTGCGCGGGCCAAACAGAACGCGGCCGTTCAATAGAAAGACGAAGTATCTGGCAGGGTTCTGTACGTCTTCGGTCCAGATATCATCTCAGTCGCAGGCGTTTACCGCGCGCCGGGACATAGAGCTATCGCTTCAATCTCGACCAGGATATCCGGGCGAAAGAACCCGCTAACCTCAACCAGGGTGCTTGTCGGGGGTGCTTCACCGACGATGAATCGATCACGGACGGATCGCAAGGTCGGCAGGTTAGCCATATCGGTGACAAACATGCCGAATTTCACCACGTGCCGGAAATCACTCCCAACCGCTTCGAGGGCGGCCTCAATATTGCGAAAGACCTGGATCGCCTGCTCTTCAAAATTCTGGCCGCCGATGAGCTCTCCGTCGCTGTTCAATGGTACTTGCCCGGATATGAAGGCTAGATTTGCCGTCGCTGGCACGATGGCGATATGGCTGTATCCAGCCGGCGCCGGCAAGGTAGCGGGAGCCAGCAGGATCTGTTCTTGCGGATGAGTCACATTACCCTCCAATTTCACATTCACCAGCGCCATCTTGCCCGGGAGACGACCTGGTGCGTGTTCTCCACGGGTGGCGTTCAATCGTTCTGCCGAGCTAGATGAATGTTTCGCGGGATGTCCGCCGAAGCGCGGAGACACCGGAGGAATACTGATAGACCCCCTCGGCAAAGCGGTAACCACCGTTCGGGAGCAACCTGTTTGGTGACATTGTTGCACAGATCCAAAGAGCACAGTCGCCGCAGCGTCGACGATGATGCGCCCTTCGGCGCCGGCCTCTTTACTCCCATAGGCGCACCGATCTAACTATATCAATATTTGCACAGGATCGTTGCCGAAATGGCATTGGAGAGCCGACAATGTCACTCACTCGCTTTCGCTATTTCGAGAAAGTCGCTCGATACGGCTCGATCCGGGAAGCTTCCGAGCGGCTCCACGTTGCCACCTCGGCCATCAGCCGCCAGATTGCCCAGCTTGAGGAAGAATTCAGTGTCAGCCTGTTCGAGCGTCAGACGCGCGGGATGAAATTGACAGCCGCCGGAGAGATACTCTTCGAGCACGCCCGCGCCATACTCAGTCATCGTGACCAGGCACGGTCTGGAATAGACGATTTGCTCGGCCTGCGACGTGGACACGTCAAGGTCTGGTCGATCGAAGGGATGATCAAAGATTTCGTAAGCCCGACGCTGGCTCTTTTTCATCAAAAGTACCCTGCCGTTACGGCGGATGTCGTCGTGGCGAGTTCTGATGAGGTCCTTGCTGCGCTCCTGGAGGACGAAGCCGACATCGGAATCACGTTCGATCCGCCGCGAAACAGCCGGATTACGGTCGCCGCACAATTTCCCGCGCCACTTTTCGCCGTGATGTCCCCGGGCCACGTCGCTGCCACACATCAACTTTTGACTTTGCCGGACCTCACCCGTTGGCCGATTGCGCTTCCGGACAGCAGTTTTGGCATCAGGCATGTCGTAGACACAGCCGCGAGAGCTTCCGATGTCGAGTTCCGCCCTTCTGTGGTGAGCAATTCGATCGAGGCCCTGAGAGGTTTTGCGCGTGCAGGCAGCGGCACCACGATACTGACACAGGCATCGGTTGAAGAGGATATCGAGCGGGGTATGCTGACCACGATCCCGATCAGCGAGTTTCTGATCCGTGCCCCGGCTGTCAAGATCTGCAGGAGCAAGGACCGCGAGCTCTCAAATGCCGGCCTGGAACTGGCTGCGATTCTCAAGCAGCAGGCCGCACGTTATCAGCGATCCTAGAGCGTTGCCGTTTTTCACGGAAACACGAAAACGGTCCAGGTTTGTTTCGTCAGTATCTTGCCGAAACGGCAACGCACAGACGTAAAAATTCATCTTGTTAGCAACCGCGATCAGGAGAACATGGCGATCATCTGAACATCGAAGATCCGTGAGAGGCAGCCATGTTCCAGCGCGCGCGTGACGATGATCGAGTGGGGCTGGAGACGATCAATCTGCATTTCCAGATGGATCGATACGCCGAACTCATTGTCCTTGTTGGCCTTAACCTTCACCCCGGCCAACAACTGATCATCACCGCGCCAGTCGAGGCTGCGCCGTTCGTCCGACAGGTGGCAAGGCACGCCTATCGCGCGGGTGCCAGCCTGGTGACGCCACTGTTTGAAGATGAAAAATTGTCGCTGCTGCGGCTTGCGGCCGCGTCCGACGATAGTCTCGATGTATCCAACGCCTGGCTGTGGGACGGCGTTGCCAAGGCAAACGCAAGCGGAGCAGCCCGACTCCTGATCTGGGGACAAGATCCCGGTCTTCTCGCCGAGCAGGATGCAGCGAAAGTCGGCCGTGCAAACCAGTCGAGGCTGCAGGCCTATTCCGCGGCGCAGAAAATCATCAGCACGTTTGCCGTCAATTGGTGTCTGGCGGCCTATCCCACCCCGGCATGGGCCAGTTTTGTGTTTCCTGGTGAACAGGTCGATCGGGCGGTCGCACTCCTGGCGGAAGAGATTTTCACGGCAGCCCGGCTAGATCAGCCCAATCCGAGGGCTGCCTGGCATGCACACAACGTTGCCCTGCAAGAGAAAACCGACTGGTTGAATGCACGGAACTACGACGCCCTGCACTTTGTCGGTGATAGTACGGATCTCACCATCGGGCTGGCGGACCAACATGTCTGGCAGGGCGGCTCGATGAAATGTGCCAATGGGGTTACTTGCACCCCCAATATCCCGACCGACGAGGTCTACACGGCGCCCGACAAAGATCGCGTAGACGGCTTTTTCGAATGTTCCAAGCCGTTGGCGTATCAAGGCTCGTTGATCGAAGGTATCAAACTGCGCTTTGAGGCGGGGCGCGTGGTTGATAGCGCGGCGCGCGTTGGCTCGTCGGCGCTTTCGGCAATTCTCGGTACAGACGAGGGCGCCAGAAGGCTGGGAGAGGTTGCGCTGGTGCCCGAAATTGCTCCCGTTGCGCGAAGCCGCCGAGTGTTTTTCAACACGTTGCTGGATGAAAACGCAGCAAGTCATGTTGCGCTGGGAAGAGCGTACAGCAACTGCGTGCGTCCTGACTCGCGTCAAGGGCAGCCAGACCAGCGCCTGAACAACAGCCTGATTCATCTCGATCTCATGATTGGCTCCGCTTCGATCGACGTGCACGGTGTCCACAAGGACGGCACTCGCCAAGCGATCATGCGTCAGGGCAATTGGGTGTAGATATCGCTTGAGCCATCCAGCGAGCCGGCAGGATGCAGGGCAACCGCCGGCGGTGGCGCGAAGCCTCGCGCCACCCCCTCGCCCCATCCATGGAGCCGCTGCGTCCGAGCACGGCAGGCGCTCCATCCCTTTAGTTCCGCTGGCACTCACCGCACCCGTGCATGCCGGCAACCGGTGAGCGTTCTACGAACGCTGCTTCTTCCTGCGCCAGGGCGCGTCGGCTTCCCAGTCACCGGCCATGATGCAGCCATAGGGCAGCACCTCGTCGACGACCTCGGCGAGATCATACTGTTCGATCTGCCGGCGGACCGCCGCAGCGTTCTTGTAGGCGCTGGGCAGTTCGGAGATGTCGGTCACGCCGCAGAAGAAGCGGGCATCGATGCCCTTGGTCTCTTCAGCGAAGATCTCTTCGTTCGTCCGTCCCGCCTTCTGCCTGCGGTGCTGGGTGCGCGAGAAGTTGCGCCCGGCACCGTGTGGCGAGAAGCCCAGCCCGTTCGGCGCGTTCTTTCCGCGGGCGATCAACACCGGCTCCGCCATGTTGAGCGGGATCAGCGTCAGCTCCGTCGCGTCATCGGCCCAGTTGTCGAAGGCCGGCGTCGCACCCTTGCCGTGGTAGAACAGCCCGTCGGAACGCCTGAAGACGAAGTTGTGCTCGTTCCAGAACCGGTCCGCGACCTTGGCCGACAGACGTTCGGCGGCCATGTCATGGATCAGCTCGTGGTTGGCCTTCGTCCAGGCGCGGATCGTCTGCAGGGCTTCCCAATAATCCTCGCCCTCGCTTGTGTCAGCCGGGATCCAGGCGTTCTGGGGCAGCGTCTCGGGCGAGAGCTGCTTGCGATAGCCCTCGGCGATCTTCATGCCCTTGCTGTAGAGCCTGGCGCCCGGCGCCCGCGATCCATGATGGGTCACGAGCGCCGTTTCTCCCGTCGACCTGATCGTGCCGACGAAGGCAAAATGGTTGCCGTCTCCCTGTGTGCCGAAATGCTCGATCGCGGCGCTCATGATGTCTCGCAGCAACGGGTTGGCGTCGATGCGCTCGGCAACATCCTTCGGCGGCCGTACCTGCTGGCCACGCGGCCGCCCGCCCGGACCAAAATGCGTCACGGCGTGGACGGCATCGAGCAGCGCGGCTGGCGCTACCCCCGGAAAGGTCGAGATTGCCATAGAGCAGCAGATGTCGGCCGAATGCATGCCGGGGTGGATGGCCTCGGAGATCGCCACGCCACCGACCGGGATCGTGCCGGATGGGCCGGCAGGGCACGCATCGGGCATGATCGCGCCGGCCTTGATGACGGGCGTGCGCATCAGCTCCGTCATGCTCCTGCTCACCGCCTCGACATTGGCGGCTTCCTCGGGCGTTTCCGCTTCGATGTTCACATGGAAAGGCACCGAACCGGCTGGATGCAGGGCCGCCACCGGCGGCGGCGCGAAGCCCTGCGCCACCTGCATCGCCTCGTCCATCGAGCCGCCGCGTTCGAGCACGGCATTGGCAGCAGTCAGCGCCTTGCCAAACCACTTGCCCTGGGCCAGCCCGGCGTCGATCAGATCCTGTCCACTCAATACGTCTACCATAACCTCATTCCCTTCAATCGATCACAATGGCCGAATAGCGGCCAGGACCGGCAAGACTTGTTCCGCCACTTCGCAACTGGTGCGAAGGAAGGACACGAACCTTCACGTCTTTCGACACCTGCCTGGGCAGGTCGCGTCTACCTTAGAGCGCCGCGCGTCCACTTGGACGCGCAAAGGACGCTCTAACACTTTGATTTGGCGCATGATCCTTTCCGAAAATCGGTTCCGATTTTCGGGGTCATGCGCGAGTCTGGCCTGCATCCGCCATTCGGCCGGGAAGGCGACAAGTCACTGCAGGACAATTCGGCGGAAGCCGCCGGGCGGATTCGAACCGCCAATCCCAATGTAGTCCTGCATTCATTCGTCTTCCCCGCGAATACGGCGACAAGATTTGCGAGACGGTACTGAGCTACTTTTCGGAGGATCCGGAAAGGGGTGGATTGAACACCCGACCTCCCGCCTTTCTCAAGGCAGGCGCTCTATCCCTGTAGTCCCGCAGGCATTCGCCGCACCGGCGACGAGATCGGCAAGACCGTTTCTGCTGCGCCACTCCGCCCGAAGGCGAAGGGATGATTTGAACATCCGACCTCCCGTCTTGCGACGGGCGCGCTACCTGTAGTCCTGCCAGCATTCGCCGGATATTTGTTGCCGCGGCGACAAGGATGGACGAAACTCCGGGATCCCGCTCGTGCCAGAGAGCGCCTGCAAGGCGAGGAGTCGAACCTCGCGGATTGCCCGATGAGTGCTGTAGTTCCGTCCGGCATTCGCCGCGTCTTTCCAGGCCTTTCAAAACTCGAGGGTCATGACGACAAGAATGATGAAACGTCGCCGGTCCGTTCGGATCGGCACCTGCTCTAACCACTGAGCTACGGACCCGTGTCTGGTGGATCCGGCGGGATTCGAACCCGCGACCTGGAGGGTAACAGCCTGTAGTTCCATCGGCATTCGTCATGCCTTTCCCGATGTCTCCGTTTATTGATCCCGGCGTATCATCCGCCGGGATCGTTGTTAAAGCTCGGTCGCCTCGATATGGCGGACCCAATGGTCCGGATCGCCCTTCGAGGAGAACATTGTCCCGACCACCTCGAAGACCCGGTCGGAGAACCCGCCGACATTCAGGATGTCGGCTTCCGGCTTGGCCTGCACCGTGGTGTAGGGCTGGATGTCGATGCAGACCAGCTTTGCCCCAGGGTTCAACGCCTTGAGCTTGCGCCATTCCTGCATCGTCGCCGTTCCTTGATGCGGATGGCCCTGATGCGGATGGGATGTCCCATCCACCCAGGACTGGTTGTCCGACACGAACACCACGAGGTCGACCCTGGCGCGCTCCTTGACCAGGCGGGCGAGCGGAGCCGAGCAGTTGGTTCCGCCTCCGCCGACCGCGGCAAGCTTCTGCGCGTTGGTCATCACCGAGTCGCGAGCGTTGAGGCGGACGTCCACCACATCGTTCTCGAACGGCAACACCTTCGCCGTCGGGTTGCGCCGCAGCAGCGCCGCTGCCACCAGGGCAGCCACGTCGATGCAGCGCACGACCGAGGTCGACCCCTTGCGGTGGCCGGTCACGGGCGAGCTCATCGAGCCCGACACGTCGGGCGCCACCACGACATGGCCGTTCACCTCGGGCACATTGCCGAGCGCTACTTCCATCGCGTCCTGCAATGCATCCCGCACGACGTCCGGCACCCCGGCATCGACACTGTTGAACGCAACCATCAACTGGTAGGGGAAGACGCGGGCGCGTTTCACCTCCATCGGATCACGCAGCCGTGCCGCCAGTTTCTCGGCGAAACCCTCCACCTCGAACACGCCGTTGCGGGCAAAGGTGTTGAGGTTCTGCCGCAGCATCTGCCATCCTGCCGTCTCCGCGATCTGCACCCAATGCGCCTTCGTCAGCGGCATCGAGGTCAGCATCTGGAACGGCACTTCGGGCACCGGCAGCGACGGATCGCGCTTGAAGGCTTCGAAGGCCTTCACCAGATCCGGCAGCGCCAGCACGTCGTGCGGCTTGCCGATCAGGTAGCCGTACAGCGCCGCACGCGAGGCCGAAACCGGCTTCGGATGCATCATCTTCACGACATCGGCCAGCGAAGGGTCATTGCCGACGGCAGCCCGCATGATCTCGAGGTCCGAGGCACGCTCGAGCCAGTTGAGCACGAGCCGCTTCGGCCGCGTTCCAAGCGACTTGCGTCCGACCGCGCCGGAGCGCATGACCTGCACGAAATTGCGCAGCATGCGCCCGTTCTTCACGACCCGCACGAAGGCACGTTCGAAGGCGTCGCCCTGCATCATGGAGAGCACGGCCAGCAGCAGCGCCGGCATGTCCTTCATGTAGCCGGTCTCGTAGGCATGCACGGCGGTCTTCGCCAGGAATTCCGGCTCGACCTGCCAGGCCAGCTTCAGCACCTCGTCCAGCTGCTCCCGCGCCTCGGCATAGAAGGTCGCGTTCATCGTTCCCGTCGATGCCAGCTGCGCCAGAGCCTGGTGCGGTGTCAGGGCATAGGCCTGGGCACCGGCATGGTTCATGGCGTCAGCACGCGGGAGCAGCTTTCCCTTGATCGTCGCAAACACGGATTTGTTTGCCATTGTTTTCGTTCCTTCTGTTCACGCCATCTACATTCCAAGTTGCGTGCCAACTTGCGTGCCATGAACCAAGCGGAGGCAAAAATTCTTCATAACGGATTGATTTTGCTGCCATAAAAAAATTCCCCCCGACTCGCCGCCCGGCGTGAGGTGATTGAGCTGATTTTCGGTATATGATAGCAATGGATAAGAGCTTAGATTTTTGGATAAGAAATGCGCCGTCGGGTCGCCATCGGTTTTCTAGGGACCACGCTGGATATGGGGCGAGGCGGGCGCTGGCAGCGCTGGCGGCCGACCGTGGCGCTCTGCCAGCAGCCCGATCTCTTCATCGACAGGCTCGAACTGATCCACGGCACCGGATCGGCCGCGGGGCTGGCAGCACAGGTAACGGCCGACATTGGCGACGTCTCCCCGGCGACCGAGGTGCGGTCGCATGTGATCGACTTCAAGGATCCGTGGGATTTCAGCGAGGTCTACACCAGCCTGCACGCATTTGCCCGCGGCTATGCGTTCGATCCGGACCGCGAGGATTATCTCGTCAACATCACCACCGGCACACATGTCGCCCAGATCTGCTGGTTCCTGCTCACCGAGGCGCATTTCATCCCGGCGCGGCTGCTGCAGCTCTCGCCGCCGAAGGATCGTGGCGAAGGCGGCAGTGTCGCCGGCAGCCATTCGATCATCGATCTCGATCTCTCGCGCTACGACGCGATCGCGACGCGCTTCGCCGCCGAGCGTGAGGATGCCGCATCCTTTCTCAAGTCGGGCATCGCCACCCGCAATCCATCCTTCAACGCCATGATCGACCAGATCGAGAAGGTCGCGATCCGCTCGCGTGCGCCGGTGCTTCTGACAGGCCCGACCGGAGCCGGAAAGTCGCAGCTTGCCCGGCGCGTCTACGAGCTCAAGAAAGCCCAGCACCAGGTCAGCGGCGCCTTTGTCGAAGTCAATTGCGCGACGCTGCGCGGCGACCAGGCGATGTCCACCTTGTTCGGCCATGTGAAAGGCGCCTTCACCGGCGCGCAGGCCGCTCGCGCCGGCCTGATGAAGGCGGCGGACAAGGGGGTGCTGTTTCTCGACGAGATCGGCGAGCTTGGTCCTGACGAACAAGCCATGTGCCTGCGGGCGATCGAGGAAAAGCGTTTCCTCCCGGTCGGCGCCGACCAGGATGTCGCTTCGGACTTCCAGTTGCTGGCCGGC
>JAJEKB010005476.1:0-24295 GCA_022393335.1 Macrotrachela quadricornifera | reverse complement strand
GTGGGCAAATATGCCGCGGTCGAGATTTCGTATGCACCATACTGTTAAAAATCTATGAAAAATGCATGAGTGATGAGGTTATGTCCATATGATCGGCACTATTATTCACAGAACCAGCGCCATTTTTACAGTGTAGATACAAGTCACTAAGAGCTTAAAAATGATCTTCATATATGTGGATAAATATGCTGCGCTCGAGATTTCGTATAGACAACACTGCTGAAAATCCATGAAGAATACATCGGTGATGAAATTATATCCGTATTATACCTGGTGTTATCTACACAATCGGCGTCATTTTTTTTTAGCATAGATCATCTGATTGAGAGCTTGCATGTGATACAAAAATAGAAGCATTACAATGTCTTTTGATGTACTTGAATGATATAAATAGAGTGAATTAGAATGTTGTAAACGATGCCTTGGTCTATTGACTGTGTTGGTCGAAGGATTGTGATGGGAGAGGGGGGTATATGCTGGTATTGCAAACTAGGCAGGTGAGTATATAAAGAATATTATACGATTGGCAAGATGTTGCACGTTATGAATCTAGGTATTGAATTTTCCTTACATCGAAGTGTCGTAGTTGTGCATCGCCTGTGGAAGAAGTATAAAATCTCCACGCACTAAAAACAATAGATATATCTTATTTTCTTTTCACTGTTCGTCGAAGAGAAGAGATTTTCGTAAAGGAAAGAGAGAACATATAGTTTAGAGAGAGAGAGAGAGAGAGAGAGAGAGATAAATAGAAAAGCTTTCAGCAGTAAGGAGAGAAATAAAATAGAGAAAATATAGCCTGTGCGGTCGATTGATACGCTGTCATTTCACAAATAATGAATTCGAAGAATGGTTATGTTTGCATTTGTTGTGGCAATCGTGTAACTCCGAATGAACGACGTCCAGTAGCTGGCAAGTGTATTCGACTTTTTGTTGCCACTCGTTTATTTCCAACTTATCTGCCAACTGATGGATATATTTGCAACAAGTGTCGATCAATGTATAATAAATGGAAGGCCCTACCCGAATTTTGTGATGTGCTGACGATGATCAACGACTATCACCGGGCGACAAATACATCTACTGACGACATCACTGACGCAGCTGAAATGAATGATGAATATATGGATGACGAAAACGAACCTAATCAGTCGGTTGATGACACATCAAGTGAAGGAGAGTTAATGAATGACGATTCTAGTGGTGATTACACAGCCGATCCGTCATTCAGTGATGCACAATCAATCACCGATCAGGCAACCGGCGATAAACTAGTAGAAGGAGAAGAAATGAATTCGGACGGAAACAGCGAAACAGTTAGTTTAATCTGATGTATCTCTGACTTTTTTATCTTATTTTTTTAGACATGTTCAATAACCTATGAAGACAATACGAATGAACACAGCATCGAAATTCCAATTGAAGTTGCTATCTTTTCAAAAAGGTAAATCTTTTGCACACTAAAAATCGACTGCTTTTTGTTTTTATAGTCAATGCTGCGTTTGCAAACAGCAAATTGTTCCTCCGGCGGTGACTATTCGGGAAGAAGATCGTAGTGAGATGTTCATCCGACGTCATATCGATATACCTGCAGGATCCCGATGCTGTGAGAGTCATACAGTCGATAAACGTTTATCACGTGAAGCATTCCTGTCTTTGATGCCATACAAAGTGCAAATTCGATCTTTCTCTGGGGAAAACATCACAACCATGCTTCAGTCGTATGAAACACGACTCAATAGCAGCAAGCATCTCGATTTCGACGACTGTCTCTGCTTAACAGATGCTGATTGTATGAAACTGACTGGATTTACACATGCTCAGCATAATTACATCCTGTCATACATACCTGCAACTGCTCTGAAGAATTCGATAACAAGATCAGCTCGATCAGCTTTGGCATATTTATTGATTAAGTTGAAATTGGGATTAAGTAATTCAGTGTTGGCATCACTCGTCGGTATAAACAGCAAACGCCAAATGAGTCGTATTATCTCTAATGCTCGAGTGGCGCTCGTTAAACATTTCGTACCTCACTATTTGGGTTTGGCTCACTTGACACGGCAGGATGTGATCGACAAACACACGTCACCAATCGCTACACGTCTACTAACCGAGGGTCGAGATCCATGTATACTTGTACTCGATGGAACGTATTTGTATATACAGGTAAGATATATATTAACTTTTTTGAAACTAACAGTTTCTTTTGAAAAAATAGAAAAGCCGAAATAATGCTGTTCAACGCAAGACATTCAACTTACAAAAGAAACGGTCGTTGATCAAGCCAATGGTGATGGTAACCACAACTGGTTATATTGTGACAATCTTCGGACCTTTCTTCTCCGACGTTCACAATAATGACGCGTCTATTCTGAATCATGTCATGCTCAACAACTACGAAGATATTCTCAATTGGACCAAAGAGGGTGACATCATGATTCTAGATAGAGGCTTTAGGGATTCTCTCGGTGTACTGAATGCTCTCGGCATCGATACTGCCATGCCATCATTTCTCGGCCAAAATCAACGACAACTCGATGTGTACGATGCCAATCGATCGCGTTTCGTCACAAAATTACGCTGGGTGGTGGAAAGTATCAATGCGCGACTCAAAAGATTCAAATGGTTTAGTCAAACCATTCAAAACTCGTCGTTACCATCGGTTCCTGATTTAATTGCCATCGTAGCAGCACTTACCAATTGTTTTCACGTTCCTATGGTACGAGCTTCACCCGAAGATGATAGTATAGTTCGTCAGATGGATCATTTACTCACGCAAAGTAACCTGTTGCAAGAGCGACTAGTCGAAGATAATCTTATGCGCCATCGTCTTTGGCAAGAAATCGACGTGAACAATTTAGCTAAGCCATTTCCGATTTTGGCTCTCGATGATATCAGATCTTCGACATTAGGTATCAAGCTTTTCTAAAATAACCTGATTAACTAATTTCTATTTTTCAGGTGTTTATCAACTAAAAAGAGCACGAAGTTATGCTGAAGAACACAGTAACACCACCGATCTTACAAATCCGAACGTCGACTTTCCGATTGAAGAATGCACAGAAGAAGGTGTTGA
Organism: Macrotrachela quadricornifera; assembly: GCA_022393335.1. Lineage (NCBI taxonomy): Eukaryota > Metazoa > Rotifera > Eurotatoria > Philodinida > Philodinidae > Macrotrachela > Macrotrachela quadricornifera. Next base: position 21,219 of record JAJEKB010005476.1, on the reverse strand, counting down.
AGATATTATTCGAGTTCGATTTAGGTCAGCACATAAAAACGCGTGCAGTTACCAAACTTATATTCAATATGATTCATCAGAAGTCACTGCATGGTACTGTACCTGTATAGGAGGTGCTCGAGTCGTTGGGTGTTGTTGCCATGTTGCTGCAGCTGTCTGGTTTCTTGGTTATGAACGACACCAAATCGCAACAACTAGAAAACCATCCGCAACTAACACCAGAAACATCGATTACGCTGACGACATTTCCGATTTTGAACCTTCATCAGGCGACGAAGAAAATGACACTCTTTATACATTAAATTAATGCAGCTATGTATATCTAACCGAATTTCCACATAATAAAAAACACATCGAGATCAGACAAATTGCTTCATTAAGATTAAACATTAAGAAATTCTATTTATTACAGCTTAATTTCTTTAATTCTTTTCCCTTACACTGTCCTAGTCTCATATACGTGTCGAGGTATCACCTATCTAGTCAATTTTCTCTAGCCATAAAAACATTAGCAAAAACCCTCAAAATCTCGGAAAAAGTTTGCCTCTAACGTTTCTCTCATAATCATACTATTAACCTTGAGATCATTCTCTTCATCTAATTGGAGCTGACCGGGTAGTTCAGCGGGTATAGTGCTCGTTAACTTAATTCGATCAGTCTCGGTATCGAAACTCGGTCACGGATTATGATGAAAAGGACGTCCTAATCGTCATTTGGTTCTGAATCCGAAACAACAATCAACAAGGAGGGGGCTTACGCCCAATGAATTCAGAATAGATGTCCCTATAGGATCTACAAGCAAAACAAAACATACTACTGTTCCGGATGTCATTACCGAATTCCAGACAACAGTACAAAACGAAAATGATAATCACGTCATCATCGAAATTTGTAGGCCCTCATATCCTACTAAATAACAACACTGGAGACCATATAAATCCAACAATATTTCTAGTCCATCATCCACGTTTTCTCACAGTATGGTTTTTGAGAAGCTTCAAGTCCAGCACACTCACGCATATATATTAAGATCATTTTGAAGCTCTCAGTGACTTGTAACTACACTTCAAAAATGACGCGTATTCTGTGAATAATAGCCGAAATCATATACGCACAGCATCAGCATGAATACATTTTTCATAGATTTTCAAGTGTCATCCATACCAAATCTTGAGCGCAGCATATTTACCCACATATATTAAAATCATTTTGAAGCTCTCAGTGACTTGTATCTACACTGAAAAAATGACGCTGGTTCTGTGAATAATAGTGAAAATCATATGGACACAACCTCATCACTCATGCACTTTTCATAGATTTTCAGCAGTGTGGTCCATACGAAATCTCGAGCGCAGCATATTTACCCACAAATATAAACATCATTTTGAAGCTCTCAATGATTTGTATCTATACTGAAAAAATGACGCCGGTTCTGTGAATAATAGTGGAGATCATATAGAGACAACATCATCACTCATGCACTTTTCATAGATTTTCACCAGTGTGGTCCAAAGAAATTCTCGAGCGCAGCATATTTACCCACATATATTTATATCATTTTGAAGCTCTTGTCAAGCTCTATCTATGCTGAAAAAATGACGCCGGTTCTGTGAATAATAGTGGAGATCATATGGACACAACCTCATCACTCATGCACTTTTCATAGATTTTCAGCAGTGTGGTCCAAAGAAATTCTCGAGCGCAGCATATTTACCCACATATATTTACAGCATCCTAAAGCTCTTGTCGAGCTCTATCTATGGTAAAAAAATGACGCCGGTTCTGTGAATAATAGTGGAGATCATATGGACACAACTTCATCACTCATGCACTTTTCATAGATTTTCGGCAGTGTGGTCCATACGAAATCTCGAGCGCAGCATATTTACCCACATATATTTATATCATTTTGAAGCTCTTGTCAAGCTCTATCTATGCTGAAAAAATCGCGCTTTTCGAATCGACTGAAGTAAGAATTACTTGAATGGATTTATGTCATTTTCAATAATAATGCCCTATAAATACACCTAGAAGATGTAGTCGTGGAATATATGCTCAAGTATCATGAAAAATGGTGAATGTGACTCGAAAGTAGTCTAATCTTGTAGGAAAAAACGTATAACCTAATATACGAATGATATCAGTGAGTATAATCATTTAGGGCCATTTCATGGACAAAGGGTCCCCCCTCCTTTGAATTTTAAAGAGAAAAAAACACAGATGTAGAAAAAGACAAAAAAGCGATAAATATGAATGAGAACAAGTTTTAATTGTTATAAAATGAAGATAAAAAGGATTGAATTATATTAACAATAACTCCAAATGAAAATCTTAAATCTGGATTTAATTGTCAACATTCATTTAGAATATTAATAATTAGTTCAAATGATTTTAATTTAAAATTCTTCCGTTTTGAATTAATTAATGGACAATTTTTTTATTCTTGTAAATGAATAAGTATATTCATTTCATTTACAGTTTGATTATTCAGACTCAAATTTAATTCTTTTAATTGTTGTTTAAATGTATACATACAATTATTTATATCAATATCTATAATTTCATCTTTTATTTTTATTTTCAAAAGATTTAATTTTACTTTGAAAACAAACTCTTAATAAAACTTCCCAAAAGATAATTCCAAGTGCATAAACATCATTTTTAAGTGAAGATGTCTTTTTACATCGAATGTTTCCAGCTAAAAATTCTGGAGACATGCAATGAAATGTTCCAATCTATTTGATTTTAGATGAAGAATTTTATTCGAAAGAAAGGAAAAGAAATACTAGTTGTTGTTGATTTAAACTATATTAATATTGTTGACTTGGAGTCTACATAGCAAAATCACAAATAAAAATCAAGGACATTTTCTGATTTTAAATCTCTATTAGCAATAGGTGAACGTTTAAATTGATTTTCATTTCGAAAAACTTTATGAAAAAATAAAGAGTTTCACTAATTTGTTTTAATATTAACACTCATCCTACCAACCAGGGTCATTTCAGACCCTGTTTTGGAAAAACCAGAAAATCAGTAGAAAATGGTTTTTACAACTCAGATTTGAATAGTGAATGGCATCCTTTAGTCATAGAATTATGAAGCGCATCATAGAAGAAAAATAAATGTGATAGAGTTGTTCTGTTGTGTTGATTATTTTCTCTTATCGTACCTCTCTTTGCTTTGGTATAGAGGGCACATACACTTTTTCCCTTTTCCTTTTTACTCTTCATGACGTCATTTACATTCCGCTCGCTTATGACTCGAGAATTTTCCATTACACCATTATGACGTCATTGTATATCTCGAATTTTCGTCTGTTCTATTGTAAGTATAAATTGAATTGTAACATCCAGAAAGTTAAAAATTTAAAACGATGAAAGATAAGTTGGTTAAAAGCTGAAAGCGACAACAATTTTTCTTACGAGTCCACACAGAGCACCTCGGACACACAACATGCTGCGAGCGAAACGTCGGAAACTGAAAAAGAAACCGATCCAGAAAGTATTGTCTCACCTGAAGATTATGATTAAAAGAAACTATTCGTATCCAAATCTGGAATAATCTGGTCGTCGATTCCATCGAATTCATCTGAATCGCGATTTCGTCGTGTTGGAACTCTGAAGGCTGGATCATCAATATTCACCGAACATGTATCTTTTGTGGAAGACGCCTTTCTTTGCTTCATGCTAGAAGAAATGCTGAACAAAATAGTATTTTATTCGAACATCGAAGGAAGTCGTAAACATGTATCCAGAGATGAATGGAAATACATTACAATAATCGAACTCAAGGTATTTATCGGACGTTTGCTACTCGCCAGGTTACTAGGAACGTCCAGAAGAAGTGTTAAATCTTTATGGAGCGAAAGTCCATTAAAATCCTCAATTTTTCGTGCCGCTATGTCTAGAACTCGATTTGAAACAATAACTTCTTCAATAAGGTTTGATAAACTAGCAACGAGAGATCATAGAAGACGGACAGATAAATTTGTGACGATGCGTGAAATTTGGTCATATTTTCGAAACAACACTAGAAGATGCTATATACCAGGATTATCTGTCACCGTTGATGAGCAGCTATTGAGATTCAGAGGAAATTACTCCTTTCGTCAATACATTTCTTCAAAATCTGCCAAATACGGTATCAAAATATGGTTATATGTTGATGTTGACTCTTGTTATATATTCGATGCAGTGCCCTATATTGGGCGCTAATCTAATCAGTCGAGACAGACATCGATTGGTGCTAATGTCGTTCTAGAATTGATGGAGTTGATGTATGATTCCAACAGAAATGTCACAACCGACAATTTTTTTACTAGTATTCCCTTAGTTAAACAATTGCAATCAAAGCAATTGACATTGGTAGGAACTCTCCGAAAAAATAAATCCGAAGTTCCTGCAGAGTTTTACGCAAAAAGAAGTCGTGACATCGGATCATCCATGTTTGGTTTCCACGATAATCTGACTCTCATGTCATTCGTACCAAAAAAAAGACAAACCTGTCTTAGTGCTTTCTTCTATGCACCACGACAACAAAATAGATACCGAATCTGGGAAATCAAACATTATCCTACACTAAAATAAACCCAAAGCAGCTATCGATATTGTTCATAAGATGTGCAGCAAATACTCCGTTAAAAGAGGGACCCGCCGATGGCCTCGTTGCGTTTTTTATGGATTAATCGATATGTGTGCTATCAATGCGATGATTGTATGGAGAGAGAGAAAAATCCAAATTGGCATGGAAATAAGAGATATAAACGTCGCTTATTTCTTGAGGAGTTAGGTAAAACTCTAACATCCCATCTCATGAATCTTCGCTCTGAAAATGCGAAATTTCAACACAAACATGTTCAAAACGCGCTAACTACTGTTGGGCATCATTTCATAGAAAAACGTTCAAACGAATCGTATTCAGCTTCTGAACAATCAAAAAGAAAACGATGTTCAATGTGTACTTACTTTAAAGACAGAAAAGCCTCAAACTAGTGTCACAGATGTTTAAAATTCGTATGTAAAGAGCATAGTGTGATGTGCATTTTTGTACTATCTGCTCTAAATGAATAAACAGCCTCACTGATCATCTTGTCCATCGAGCCTTAGACTTGAAATCTACTGTTGCTCAAAAAATCTTCGTTAAAAACCGATAAAATTGCTCTATCGATAATAAACAACACTTATTATGTCAAAAAATAGGCTTGGTAGTACGAGTGTTAATAAAAAATCTTTTTCATTTAAAATAAAATTTTCAATTAAATAAATTCTTTAATGAATCAAGAGATGAATATTCAATTAAAAAAATAAAATAGTTGATTAATAATTGAGTCATCAACATATTTTTAAACATTTTTATGTGGAATAAAAATTAATGAATAACTATTTTTTTTCTTGTTCATATAAGCGTTTGGATTAGTGGTCATTTTCAAATAGTTTTAAGGGGCTCCTTCCTACTCAGCAACGAACTTTGTTATTTTTCGTCGAGTTTCACCCAAATTTTTGGAAAATATTAGTTTAGAATAAGATAGATTATGAAAGAAATATCTTCCCCAAATTTTCAATAAACTAATGAGTTATAGTCAATTGATTGGCTTGAAACACCTTGTACGCGAAGAAAGATTTCACAATAAGAATATAAACTAACAAACGCGGGCGGTTTTTAACTTGTAGAGTATCCTTAGGGCCAGATCCTCACAGAGCCCGGTTTTTGGGTTTTCTTTCATTCCATTTTTAAAAACACATTTTCGAAAAATGTTCAAATTCTAAGCACTAACAAAAACGAAATATTAAATGCTTTTATTTCACCAAAACAGAAATTCAAAAATCGGAGCCTGTGAGGATCTAGTCCAACCTGCCCTCTATGCAACAAAAAAGAATTATCTTTTCTTTATTGACGAGGAAACCATTCCAATTGATCCATTGCTTTTTAACTCGAAACGATGTACATCATGTAGATCCTAGTGAGGTTTGAACACGCTGAAAATAGTTTGGGTCCATAGCTTATTACTGCGGAGATATTGCATTTTGAAGGATATTTTTTACCTCAGTCCCGTGGCCTCCCTCAAAAATATCAGGAAAACTGACCTTCAAATTTCAAGTTGAAATTTTGCATAGAGATAGCTCTTAGAGAGAATTGTGTATTATGATAGTTTCAGATCTTATCGTTGTTTTTATCCTAAGATATAGCGATGATAACAGCACCTTCTCCGTATCACTTATACATGAGGAGAGTGTGATATCCTCATTTCAGTATAGGGGCAATTGAAAAGGCTGAAACTTTCACAATGCACTATTCTCTCAAAGAGCTATTTCTGTACAATGTTTGAACTTGAAATTCGAAAATCAGTTTTTCTCATGTTCCTGAGAGGAATCACGAGACTGTGGTAAAAAAATATTCTTCGCAATGCAATAGCTCATTTGGATCTATATGAGGCATACCGTCTCGACTTAAAAGCGGTGGATCAGTTGGGATGGTTCCCTCATTAGTTTTAGTTTGTAATTTAGGTTTAGCACAAAATCTTCTATACAAAACCTTTATCATAATTATCCAAAATGGGTTTTATACAAAACCTTTGTAACTTGTTTTTGTAAAGATTTGGTACGAAATTGCGTGTACGAAATCATAAAAGGATCTTCTCGTGTACTTAAGGGAAGATCCTTTTTCGGTTTCCTAAAATACCATTTTTTTACAGTGTATTTCGGCAGCATTTAGGTAACTGAGCTACTCAGATGGAAAAAGCCAAATGTGGTCGGGGATCATAAGTCTGACAAAAATCCAATATTAGGAGGTCTGCAAGTGATTCCACCAGTTGAAATCGATTTCATCGAGCAGCACACGATGAAATAGCCGATAAGGAATCGCTCTCACTTGCCTATTGTAAAAAGCATCCAACGGTTGAATTGGTTCCGTCGTTTTCTTCGGTACTTCAAGTCTTGTGGATCCGGGAATGCGATTGTATAACTGCTTCACCGTTAGTCAAAACGCGTTGTGGTATCTTTTTTTCTGTCAGAACGCATCCTCACATCTATGAAGATGGATGCGTCACAATAGTATATTCACTTGAAAATGAATTAGCTCAAAGAAGTGAACAAACAAACGTGAACCAATTAGCTTCAACCATCGCAGCTTTGTCAAGAAGATCATTTACTCCAGTTAGTGTGCAATTCTCGAGAAATGACATTTAACGCAAGTAATGATTAGATATGTACTTCGAAAAGAAAGAAGCGATTTAAATAACGTCTATCGCTAGTGTTTCAAATTACAGGAGAATATGAGATGTGAACGCTCAAGATCCGAGTAATTTGTAGTAAAAACTGGAGGATATATCAATGGATTTTGAGTAAATAAAATGACAAGCCTTTTTGTCGTACGAATGGTACTCGATTGTCAGAATATGGTGCAGCTCGATTCTTGCTACAATAGAGAGGTCAGTGTACATAGTAATGCGGAGCTACGATTCGAAAGCGACAAGATGAGAGTCATGCTGGCAACTCACGACGAGCTGCTTTTAGAAAAATTGAGACATTGTCTTTTCGAAGACGATACTCAAAACTAAATGAAATTCAGTGAAGGATTATGTCAGTTGTCTTGAGCAGCGTTTTTCATCTCTGTATAGGGCTATATAGATAAGAAAGTAGCAGTGTTATGAAATCTTTTCATGCACTTTGTTTAGTTTATCTTTTCTATCACTTCCGCGAAGAAAAAGAGAGAAACACTATGATATCACCTTTCACCTATCTTTCTTCTTTCGTTTGATGAGGACGAGCGATGGTAGATTCATTCGCCATTCAATACAGTTTATTTATATTCATGCAAGTCAGCGCATACAGCCGAACGACGTAGCATTTTAAGAGGATGGTAAAAAAAAATTTTTAATGATTTATGATCGTTTATCGTTCTTCTACCTTATAATATTATGTTTACTTTTTCTTCGAGACACGCGTAATGCATTTAATCGATACTCAAACAGACTGAAAGTAATATTCAAGTGATATTTTATGGTAAGTATATTGGAATTCTTCTTTTGAATGTCTATATAATCTACAGTATCGTTCCACAAGTCGCTTATTTAGCACTTCAAAGGTTCACCCACACGATCATTCTATGTCTCTAATTTATTTTGAAAGAGCATATAAAATCGCTGTACCATACAGTTTTTTTCTCAACTTTTTACCATTTGCATAAAGAAAGAAAATAACAACTTCATCTTAGTGCTAAAAAATAATTTAAGAAATGATCTAGGTCCATTACACCAGGTCTCAAACGGCCGTGACCGATGAATTATGATGGAAAACAGGCGATGTTTACGTTGACTGTTTACGATACTCGTGTATGATTTGTTACGATTTTCGTAAACGTCAGCTGTAAGTTGTTTGATGTGTGCACGTCGTTTTTCATCGTATGCTTTCGTAAATGGGCGTCACGTTTGGTGGTTTACTCACTCAGTGATATTTTTCTACGAGTTTATTGTAAAAAAATACTAGCATTTTGATAGTAAATTTTTGTTTCAATAAAGTGACCACATTGTGCAATGATAGCTAGGGGTGTTACTTTATCTTTACTTTATGAAATAAAGATAAAATAAAAAACACAGATATATTTTTTCACGTAACAGGTACTGATGTAAATACCCTTTATAACAACAGAATACATTAGTCAGTATTCCGTCCTACTACTGTCATCGCTTCTATATGTCATTCCATCAAAAAACAAGTATCATACATAATACGATGTACGCGAAAACGGTTATCGTATATTATATTTTTTTAAGTCATTTCAATAAAATAAAAAAGTTTTGAAAGAAAAACATATTCTTTTTTCGTTATTTTATAATTATAAAGATTTTGTTTATCTTTAATCTTTAATATACAGAAAAATGAAAAATAAAGTAATCCCTCTAATGATAACAGCATTTCCAGTAAAATTTGTATAGAAAATATGGCACAAGTTTAGTATTCTATCAACTGCATTAAAAAATTGACTACATGAATACATAGTAAATATTTCAAAAATCTTTGATCAAGAGGACAATAATATGACTAACACAACCATTATGGAACATTGTAGAAGTATTCACTTTCCACTTATTTTATTTTTTCATATTTTCTATTATCAACAGTTAAAACATCACCAGATAAAAACTATTTAATGATTGATTATTTATCACCGAATAAAGCCTGTAATGACGCTTCATTGAACAAAGACTACGATAATTCACCACCAGACAACCATAGTGAAAATATATCACTCAGCAAAGAGTCTCATTATTCTCTTTAGTCCTCATAAAAAGCTGTAATACTCCATCTGGGAAACCAATTACTAATTTATCGTTACTTTTTATTGTAAACTAGCTGAATTATTTTTACCTTTTACCTTTTTTTGAGTTAATTTGTAGATGAGAGTTTTACAATAAAGGAGAAGTTCTATTTTTCGATCATATAATAACAAAAAACATCTAAAATTTAGGATGCAATAAATCCCAATAAAATTTCGATTTGAGATCAAACCCTTTAGAATTAGGATTTGTATGTTTAAGTGGGGGTTTGTTTTCGATTTCTATTTGAGCTGAAATTTAAGGCTTAAATTTGGATATGAATTTCAATTGGATTTTGATTTAATGGTTTAGGTTTGAATGTGCGCTTGGGATTTGGTCTTAAATTTACTAAATCTCAAAGGTAAAGCGTTGACAAGAATTATACACTTTCTATGGATGCTTTACAATCAAAAAATGTTTCAGAATTTGGGACTACATCCAAATTCCAATCCTTCGAATTTGGTCCCATATGCTGAAATACATTTTTCATTGCCAACCATCCGCTGCAAATGTATGGTTCTTGCCAATACTTTACCTTTCAGATTTAGTAAATTTGAGACAAAATCTTAAAAACAAATTCAAACCTAAACCGCTAAATCTAAATTCAGTTCCATATCCTAATGTTCAAATCTAAATTCGAAAGAATTTAGTCTCAAATCGAAATATTGCTGGAATTTGTTGTATTCCAATGTAAAATGTTAATTTTCGCTGAGATCCTCTTAAGATTCCAGAATATCAACAACCAATAGAGCTTTTTTAAGTTATTGATTTCTCTTCATAACCGATGGTTTTCTATTATTGATTTAACGTTTTGAACAATAGCATGGTCCTTCATCAGTAGTAGTGTCATAACTAGGCTGTTTTAGTATGTTAGATCTTAGTTTTCGAAGATTAATGTAGGATTCAAATGATGAGCTCCTGTCGAAAAATTTCGTGATACGAGTTGACAAAAAATTAGTATTTTTCTGAGTTCCTCCTACTAGAAAATCTCCTATGTTTGCGATGCTTTTCTGTTTTGTAAGTACTACCGGGCACTATTGAATTTTATCGACAAATTTCAGATTCATCGAAAAAAATTCATCCGTTCATGAGTTAGAAGATAACTGTCAAAATAAGCAATTATTGATGTGCTCATATATGTATACATAGATATCATTCTTTTCCTTTTCTTCTTGTAATAGTGGTACGAACAAGATGACAATAATGAGATATCCTACAGGTAAAGCTTATCATCTGTACAATTATTATAAGAAGAAAAGAAAAGAATGAAATCTATGTATACATATATGAACACATCAATAATTGTTTGTTTTGACAATTCTCTATTGACAAATGACAATGCTATTGGGATCAAAACGTAATGATAATGAGATAAAATCATCAATTAGGAAGAGAAATCAATAACCGAAAAGTATTAACAACTTTCCTACATTAACAACAATAACGGAACTTAATGTTTTCGCGTTTGACATGCGTATAAGACCTAGCTTGTATACATAATCATATAGATTTTTTATGATATGGTTTCTTTGGTTTTTGTTGAACAATTGTAAAATTGTACTTCTAAGAAGACTTTTCTTTTATTGACAGTGTTTGAAGCTAAAAATGAGTAGATGTAAATATCGTTTATTACAAAATGAAATATCAAATACAGCAATAACACAATGCAATAATGACCGTGATATTACTTTAGTATGGGTAGACAAAGAAGCCATAGACGAGTCTTCATCACCTGATAGTCGAACTGAACGTACCATTCATATGCTTAAAAAAATTAACGACACAAAGTACAAATTATACAACAATATTCGTCAGTTTCTCAGTGAACTTGAACAGTTATGTCAAGTCCTGAATCTGATGATTATTACGTCGGAAATATTTGCTGATATTATAATCCGTACCTTAACTGAAAAATCATTAATGAAATATATTGTATCAATAGTTATATTCTGTGCCAGTTGTCATCATGATAGCTGTGAGAATTTACTCAAAAATCCAAAAGTGTCCGAAATATGTACCGATCAATCGTCATTAAAAGCAGCAATTGAAAATGAAAAAAATTCATCATTAAGTTTTGTCATCTGTGATCGACATCTAAAGCCTTTATTTAATTTAGAACGAGAACGTGAAGTATATTTATGGTATAAAAAGTATATGGAGCTGCTAACGGACGATTGCGAATCAGGAAACAATAGAGAAAGAATGTTAACTTTGTGTACATCATGGTACGAGACAAATGGTGTACAGATGGTTGAAGTTAGAAATTTCTATAGACATTATAGACCTGAAAATGCAGCGCAATGGTATGCCAAAGATAGTTTTGTTTATCGGGTTGTAAATAACTCACTTAGAACGTTAGATTTGGAAACCATTAATGCATTTCGATTTTTTATCAAAGATCTATCAAAACAACTTGAAGAACTATATGAACTACAAAGACAAGATCGTCAGGACAAGTCAATAAAAGTATATCGTGGATATTCCAACATGACTTCACTCGAAATAGATAAATTAGAGAAAAATATTGGTGGATTAATATCTTTCAACGGGTTCACATCTACCACAACAGATTTCGAAATGGCATATGGGTTTGCCGTCTCTAAACCAACACATGAATCGGTCATCTTTCAAATTCACGCCGATTATAATTTAAAAAATGTTATATTTGCTGAGATTACACAATTTTCAAAGTTTCATGAAAACGAAGTTGTATTTGGTCTCTGTTCAGTATTTAAAATTACTCATGTTCATCGTAACAAAGATGAACGACTTTCGATTATTGAAATGATTGCAACAGATGAAGATACGCAGAACTTTCAAAACTATATCCAGAAGGAAGCTGAAGTGATCATCATCGAAAACCAAAATATTCGCCTGTTGCGTTGTGTTGAACCATGCAATAGATGCCAGCGTATTATCCTAGGATTAACTATCATCTGTCTATTAATGGCAAGTATCGCGGCTGTGATTCTTAGTAATTATATGCTATCAAAAAATCAAAGATCAAGTTCATCTAGTTGTGAAGGTGCAAACTGTACGACATTAAGTACAGCTACAGGTAACATATATTCATATTCTTCTAACTTTTTCTACTAACACATATTAATTCGATATACGGAAAAAATACAGCACGACAATCTGAAAGAAAAAAATAGAACTTGAAAATCTTTCAATGTGTCGCGCATTTCTATCAGAGCTAGAATGGCTGCGACTGCATGTACTTAATTGATATGTCTCGAAAAAACAAATTCGCATACACGCTGGGATCAGTAATTGACCAAAACACAAGTACACGTATAGATATTTGATATTTAAAACATCTGATTCAGATTGCTTACGTTGGATGCTTTTTAGTTATTGCATTCACATATAATACATATACTAAGTAAAGTTGTATTGAATTCCAGTATAACTCAAAACATTGCAGTATCTATAATTATAACAATGTGTACTATTCATTTCAGAGTTAAATGGCCATGAACATTTTTTTATTGTTTTTTTACAGGAACGAGATAAAGACTTGCGGTTTTCGCCGTTTAAAAGAGCAGATAAAGACGCATCGAACCATATATAGAAAGACTTTTCCAACAACTTTTCTAATGGCGTTACATATAACGGCAAGAAAAACAGCGTGTCCTTCATGAGTGCGATCTCAATTTGTCGATTTTCAGCAGTGTGCTGGAACCACCAAACGAAGAGCTACAAAAAACTAAGAAAAGACTCTATTCCCAACTACTATCAATAAGATATTTTAGACATTAGAAGGAAATTCAGCACCTATTTTTTCCGCAAAATAGTCGAAAAATGAAGGTTTTTAATGGTGTTTCAATATATAAATCACTTTTTTGACGTACGAGAAAAATGCAATTCTTTGAAAATATTTGACTAAATCGTTTAGAAAAGTCGTTAGAACAGTCTTTTGATATATTGTTCGATGCGTCTTCTTTTGCCATTTCGGACAGTGGAAACCGCAGGTCTTTATCTCGATCCTGTCAAAAGTTATTTAAAAAATGCCCACGGCCATTTAACTCTGAAATGGACATTAATCGATGTTTTGATAAATCGATAACAAAAAAATTGATTTAATCGAGTTTTGTTGATGAATCTATAATATAAGATTAAAAAAAAATCCTTTGTTTTATAAAATGATATTTACCGATCTAGTCATCCAATCCACAGTAGCCAAAATTTAATAAAACGAATTAATTAAAATTGAAATATCGTTTATGTACTAAGATTTCTATCTATTCAATTGTTTTGAGCAATAATGATGATTTCTCAAAGTATAGGAATAGTTGTCGAAAGATATTTATCCTTGAATTATATCTAAATGACATTCATGCTTTAACTTAGTCAGTTATACATATGATAAGACCACATAACAAAACGGTAAATGAGTAGTTGACATGTAGGTTTAGTACGGACCTATGAAAGGTTTCGTAGGAGTTTTACCGAACTTTTAGATGAGCTGCAGAACTACGAAAAATTTTCACAGAAAGCACACTGAACCTTTCAATGACATACGGAACTATGTAGAGTATCACTGAAAATTTCTCGAACCTTTAGTTAAACCATGATACTACAAAGAAGTTTCGGGAAAAGGATACAAAATCTTTAGATAAGCTTCGGAACTATAAAAAAGTTTCGTAGAAATACACAAGACCTGTAGAGAAAGTACGAAACATTCAGTAGTTTCGCAAAGAAACGTGCGGAATTATTAGATGACCTATACAGCCCTATAAAGAATTTGAGAGAAAATATTCCGAACTTTTAGAGGAACTACGAAACCATGGAGGATTTTATAGAGAGTATAAGAGATCTTTGAATGATTTACGAAACTACCAAAGATTTCGTAGATATTGTATGAAACCTTCCGATGAGTTACAGAATTATTAGTGGTTTCGAAAATAATATTCTAAACCTTTGGATCAATTACTACCACCATCAAGAATTTCGCATAAAATATAAGGAACTTGTGGATGATTTCCGAAACTGTTCAAAGTTTTAAATGAAGTGCACGGAAACTTTCGAGACTTTGCGGAGCTTTCAGCGGTCTCAGATAGGCTACTCAAAACCTTTTGAACGCCTTTGAAACTATTAATGGTTTCGTATATTTTATACAAAGCCGTTAACAGCTTTGTCAGTTATTTGAAGATCCACCATACATGTTGCGAAATTGTTGGCAGTTTCGTAGAGCATGGGGAGATTCCGTATAGATTATTCGTAGCCATACATAGTTTCATAAGTGCTCAAACAGTTCCGAACACATTATACAAAAGTAAGAAAAGTTTTATATAATGTATGCTGAACTTTTTTGTTTTACGAAACTACTGATAGTTTCCTGGAACACCTAAAGGTTCCGTATATTTAATAGAAATCTATCTAAAATTTTGTAAAACATTGAAAGATTCAGCATACATTGTGTGGAACTGTTCATACTTTCATGCATGATGTAATAGTTCGGGATATTTTTTACGAAACTATGTATGGCTTCGTAGAACCTACGCGAAACCTTTAAATGTCATACGGAACTATCAACGGTTTTCTCCAAAAGATACAAAACTATCGAAAGTTCAGTAAACGACACAGAACTTCTCGAGACGTTCGTAGTAAAACTTTGAAAGCCTCTTCGATTTTCGGAACTTAAAAAGGTTTTATACAAAAATGACGAAACGATTTGCATGTCACGGAACTGAAAGTCGTTTCGTAAAAGAGTACTAAACCTTCAAAGTTCGATACAAAACGTATTTTTTTACAGTAATCGACTAGAAATATTCTAGCTTTCTGTATATGCGTATATATTTAGCCTAGTGCAAGAATATTCATTACGTACAAGTACTTTATATTTGCAACCTAGCTCTGACTTGTATAAAAATCGCTAATGTTTAGTCGTTCTCCGTCAAAAAATTTCATTAGATGATATCGAGAATATTTAACATGCAAAATCGATTGTCTTTACGAAGATCTAAGATATAAATGCATTTATTTTCTTAGATGAGTCAATTGTTTCGCATCACATTGCTCCAACGAATATTGTGACGACAAGAGTAATAGTGACAACACCTGTATCGAGGAAGACTTCACCCGCATCAACAACAAATATATCAAGTAAGACATCATAACATGATTCTTTCATAGTAGAATGATATGATGTTCGAGAAAAGCCTTTATCAGCTTGTAGCTATCGGTACATATCTAAAAATGCAACAAGAATTGGACCAAAGAATAGAATAACATTTTCTAGTTTGTTTTCTTCGAGATTACTTGACGTAATCACCGAGGAGTATACCACCCTAATACTCGAATTGTCTTCTCGCATACAAACCTACAACAAGATAAAAGTATGCCGGACAATAGAGAACTTTGTGCTGTACGAGGATCTATGATTGCTTCACTAAACGAAGTTTTTCACTAAGGATAATAAATGTAAAAGAAGACTAGAGCCATAAAGAAAAAAAGTAACGATCTTTGGTGCTTGCCAGTTAATGATGTTCATTGCACTGGCGATAGAAAATTTGACGCGCTCTCAGAATATGTTATTAGTATTTCAAAAAGAAGTGCTCACCAGAGGCCCAAACAGGCCTGACCTGCCTGTTGTGACCTGTGCACTTTTTTTTACATACTAATATTTTATAATGATATTTTAATGGAAGTAGAGAGCTCTATTTATCCGAAAACAAGAAAATTTTATGCGTGTCAAAATAAAATAATTAAGCAAAAGAACTATTGGTTCGATGTCGTATGTAGCTATTTGATCAAAGAAAAAAGAAAGTAGTATTAACTCACATTCATTTTACAAAAAAAAAAGAAGGTTAAATATTTCCAGAATACACTTTGAGCGAAAAAGATAGAAATTCGCGGTTTTTACTATTCAAAATAGGCGATGAAACTATATCGCATTATGTATGTCAGATTTTCTGATGAGCTTTGCCAGGATTTTCGGAGAAGTTTCGAAAATGCAAAATATTGCGCGATATAAAAATTTTTGAACTCCATTATTATAAGTTTACTAGCATTGTAAACTAGAAATCTATCACTTATGAAAGCATGATGTTATTTGCTTCAGCGGATGATTAACTATGAATACTTAACTATGTGTTTTGAGCCGAGTTTTCCTTAAAAAGTCGGCTTCTTCTAGGTTAAAAAAAAACATTTTTGTCATCTTAAAAAAGCTTCTAGTCTTTAGAAAATGTGGATTTTTGTCTTGCAGAAAATCGTCAAGTATATCTAACATATAAGATCTGATGAAGTTTCATTGCCCTTTTTGGATGATGAAAACCAAAGATCTCTGCTTTGTTATCGTGAGAAGGTATTCCAAAAATATTGAACTGCCTTTTATTTTGAAACAAATATTAACCATGTTAAAAAGAGTTAATTAAGAATCAGATTAAATTTAACCCATTCAACCCGATGAGACCCACCGGTGGGTCTCACTTTGTATTTTCAAAATATCAGACAGAAAAGGACTTTCTCTCCTTGTTTTTAGGCCGTGCCTTACACAATATGAGCTTTCTGCTTTGTCGTAGCTATTTCTGCGTTATTTATTTTGTAGAGAAATGTTTCTCGTTAAAGCAATCAAGACAAAAAAACTTGTCACAATCAGAACAAAAGGTTTTTATTTTTTTCGCTGTTGCCAGGCTTGATTCTCTTGATTGTTGTTGTCTAATTTTCTCGTAGCATCCAGCACAGCGTCGTCGAACTAGGGATCTGCATGACAAATTCTGGTCCCGGTAATAGAATTGGAAATATCTCTGTAGCCTAAGAACATAAGAAAGTTTAAAATACTACGTTTCGTAGAGAAATGTTTGCTCTTTCTGCCTGTATGTTTCAAAATATTTCAAAGATCCTCGTTATCAAATAATTTAGAAAATATAATGACCGGGACCAGTTTGGTCCCGGTCCCGGTTTGGTCCCGGTCAATTCTGATGCTATTTTCTACGGCTACGATAATCACTCCGTATTCGCAATAGCCTCATTTTGTAGAGAAAATATTTCTCTACAAAACGTAGTATTTTAAACTTTCTTATACTCCTAAGCTACAGAAATATTTTCAATTCTATTATCGGGACCAGAATTTGTCGTGCAGATCCCTACGTCGAACATCGCGAGCAGAACCGTCTTTTTCTTCAAGTTTATGGTCAGCAAGCTTACGTTTTGCTTGGGCAGCTTGTTTTTGTTTCACACCTGGCTTCAGGTTCTCGAACGACACACCAAGTAGTAAAGATCGAACAAGACTTTCACGAAACTGCAGAATGGGTACTTTGCTTGTAACGTAGTTTTCTTTGTATATCAAGTAGCTATTGACTAGTGCCGTCCCGAAAAGTAATTCAAATGCTACTTTCCGGTACCACTTTATTGACCGCCTAAGACATGTGTAATACGATGATAGCTGATCAGATAAATCACTACCTAATCTTCCTTTATTGTAATCGAGTATAACTTGTGGCTTCATGATACGTTCTTTTTTGCTATTAGTACTTCCAGTATTCACCACAGTTGCTGAATGCGACGGCCTTGTAGATATCATCAATACATCTTTTTTGTCTTTCTACTTGATCAGTTTTACGCCGTCTCTATCCTGCAATCCGTAAACTTCGCCACGTGAAAGGTTTCTTCGAACAACTTCGCTGCCTGATCCCGCACGATTACTTCTCAGTGTTCCAATAAGATATGTATCATTTTCTAACAAACATTTTACAAGAGAAATACTGGTAAAGAAGTTATCAGCTACCACGGTTTGATAACATCCTTCAAGACCATCCAATAGATTCATCACGACGGTTTAGGCATGTCCAAGACCTGCCATAGGAACTTGTTGACCAGTATAAATCACAAAATTCCAGGTGTATCCATTGGTAGCTGCTAACTTGTACATTTTTACTCCGTACTTGTGCGCTTTTCCAGGAATGTATTGTTTGAAGAAAAGCCTACCTTGCCATGGTATCATAGTTTCGTCGATAGTCACAGTCGAACCAGTTATAAATACTGACAAAAACCTTGCTCTCAATAAATTCAAGAGTGGTTTCAACTTGGAAAGCCTATCTTGACTCGCATTTTCATTATCACTGTTCGAAAAATGCCAAAATTTGAGTAGTAATTCGAATCTCTCCCTCGGCATAGCATTCCGAATGATGTCTGAACCGTACAGTTGACTACTGCTCCAGTAGTACTTCAGTTTTGGCATTTGTACCAACCCCATTTCGATAATGATTCCAAAGAACTTCAGCATCTCTTCATAAGTAGTTTCTTTCCATTGATGAAGTATTGGCCGTTTACTAATCTCATGGTTTTGCAAGTACTGCTCCGCGTATCGATTAGTTTCACGAACTATGAGGTCAATAATTTTGTCCGTTATGAAATGTCGATAGCAATCAATAGGATTGATTGTATTATCAGCTGAAACAGAAGTTATTTCGTCGATAAGTCCATAATCTTCCATGAATTCTGCGTCGGATTCTGATTCTATGTCATTCCAGGTACATGAATCCATGTCATCACCAGCACCTTCTTCATTAGAATCGTCAGATTCAAGGCACATTGCATCAAAATCGTCGTCCAGAGAATCTACTTCACCAAGTGAGCTATCGCTATCTTCTGTACCCATTTCTTCAAACGACATGTGAATCACTATAAAACTCCGGTCGTATTTATATACAAAACCATACACAGACAAGAATAAGAGAGAAAAAGCTGGAAACTTCCTCCTTTTTCTAGTACATATTTTGCGTAATATGGGAAAGAACGAAAAAGTAATCCGAGCGATTATTCAGCTCGGTAGAAGAAAATGACTCATTGTGTAGTGATATAAAGAAAAGAACGATAAATAATTGACAGAAGACAACGAAAAGGTCATTAAGTGTATTTATTAAAAGGTCAATGTCCATGAAACAACCTTTTGAAAAAAAATTTCGAGAAAACTGAATCGGGTTGAATGGGTTAAAGAATTGTGGATTGGCAGATCAGTTACTTCATAAGGATTTATTAAGTGCTATCACATTATGGAAAGAAAAATATAAATCATAAGCATAATTTTTCATAGATTAAAGAAATAACTGAGTAAGCAATGAAAAGAGTAGCTTAAAAAATGAATACGTAAACTAAATAAATAAATGAAAAAAAAATAACAATCACAATCTATTATTAGTACAGATTTTATTTCGTCAGAGTATCTACAGAAATCATTTGATATTTTCCAAGAAGCAGTCTCTACATAGTACATTGTGATGCTTACATTTCCTGTTCTTAAAACGGAGTTTTTCAAGAAAAATTTCCGGAAGATATGACAGACAGGCGGCCTGTGTGTTTTAAGGAGCCGCCTGGTCAGTGGCAGTCTTGAAGATCACGTCCTGTTTGGACTTCTGGTATTTAGAATGATAATATATCCAAATTACCGATTTTAACTTTTATTTTTAGACATATATTAGTAGGAAACATAATAGGAAACTCGTTCTTGTCTCTTATATTTAAGCAGGAGGTTACACGTAATGGGATATTGGCTCTGTCTTTGCGATTGTTTAATTCATTTATTGCATAAGGCTCCTGCTTCTCATTACAACAATCAATACGAGAAAGAATTACTCCAATCAAAAAAGAAAGTTTTATTTATCTTTGTTGTTGCATAACACGTGTCACTTGATAGTTATTCACTGTTTTTCTTACAAAACAAATAGAGTATCTTCGAAAACTGCATGTAGATCCTTTCTCTTCTTTGAACTTGTGATCAAGTACTTTGTGCTTCAAATGCCGTTCTGATCGTTGTCTTTGACCATATTTCAGATTCTCATATGGCACATTAAGAAGTGAAGGTTGCATGAGACTCTGATGGAAATGTAGGAAAATTATGTTGCCTATCGCATTATTTTCCTTATACATCAAATAGACATCCACTAATCATCTTATCGCCAATCAGTGCTTTATCTAAACCTTGCAGATGAAAAGCACATTTTAGCAAATTACTATTTAAAGAGGTTTATTTCACTCAATGAATCAGTGCTGTCGTTTCTATTGACTTCGTTTGACGACATGTAAACTATTTCGAGATGTTGACCGCTATTATACGGATGAGTTGATCAGATACGAATATCAGACAATGATTGTTTGTTTATATGCGAGATTTAATTTACTAATTAATGATATGATAAAAAGAAAATCGCAAAAAATTGATAGAACAAGAAGAAAAGATTAGTAAGTGTGTTTATTAGAAGTTTAATATGTATGCAGATGAATATCACGATCATTTCTTGTGCGAAAACGGAATTGCTTCGAATGCGTCAATGTAGAAAAGGAAATTTTCCCTCCCCTTATTAGTAAAACGAGATAGTGTTATGATTTACTCTCATTATAATGTTTTATCTCTGTTAAAACATAGTTATACACAACGTTTATACACAAAACAAGCAAACTATATGTCGTAAGGGGAGAAAAGCGAGAGGAAAGATTGAGAGAGAAGAAAAACAAAGATGATAACAAGACAATAACACATATGAAACAAAATATGATTTAGTACAATCAGCAGCCGTTCTATCGAAATAAGTTTTATCAAACGTTTATTAGTATCATATTACTGTTCATTTCAAAATAAAAGGCAGATGGGTATTTTTTGAATAACTTATGATAGGAACAAGATAGAGAGCTACGGTTTTCACCGTTGGAAAGAGCAGATGAAAACGCATCAAATCATATAAAACAATGACTTCTAACTAGGACTTTTGAAACTTCCTGCAATAATTGTATAAAAAAACTTATAAAAACAGGTCTAATTTTTCTAGCAAAAAGCGAAAAAACATAAAAAAACTGATGTTTTTTATAGAAATTACTGGCAAAATAGGCTCGAATTGTCGGATATCGTACCGAGAACACTCAAAGCACTAAAGTTTTCAATCAAGTCTTGGATATAGTTTTGTAGC
>JAJEKB010005463.1:0-11898 GCA_022393335.1 Macrotrachela quadricornifera | reverse complement strand
TGCAATGCTTTTCGGTAAAATAAATTGTCAGAAAGATAGCCCTTTCAATTCTCTACAGAACCCATATCGACCGCCCTTAAATATCGAAAATTTTCTTAAACGGGGGCATCCTTTAAGGATTTTTTGGCTGACATTTTAAAAACAGCAACTGAGAGGTCGACCTGCCAGGCAAAAAAAGACATGCCTGCAGTTCAGTGGTTATTTTAATGCTCACCGTACAGAATTGGGAACAAGCTGGCGGCGACACAGGTTGATCTGTTCCTTCATCAGCATAGTTAGGTCAGTAGTGGAAATCCGAAAAGTTATTTTTTTCTTCTTCAGGATTCCAGTCCCAGCGTCTATCGGCCCAAGAAAGGGATACTGGATCATTATCGGACAAACTCGTGATCAGTCTTCCGTTAGAAGTGAACATAACAAGCTTTCTTCGTACCCTATACTCTATCGCAGAAAACTTTGCAACCCTTACTCTGCCCTATTCAATCCTGCTGTGTTCTGCAAAAACTCTATCCTTATCTTACAGTACGCTGCAGAACCTCCACCCTTACCCTGCACACCGCTATCCTCAGTTAACCCAAGAAGAGCTGAGCGCGATGACACAGCCGGAATGAAGCTTTCATCAACAAAGTAATTGTTAGACGAAGCGTTGAAAGCAGGGCTGACCCGGGGGGGGGGGGGGAGGGTGAAGCGGGATGAGGTGATCTCCGCTAATAATCGAAAAATTGTGATACGAAAGTCACGGGACGTCATGAGATTTTACGGAAATTTGGAGGATTTGGTTGAATTTCTCGTCAAAATTCGGAGTCAAAGGAGGTTTTTTATGAGGAAATTATGAAGAAATATTTAAAAACAACAGCCACTTAAGTTTACTCGCCTCAAGAATCTGTTTTTTTTGGTTTAATCACGATTTTAGCGTCTCTCAATTTCCCAAAAGCCTTTTAGCAAAGTCGTCACCAGCGGAGCCGTCTTCGGCGGTAAAGTTACTAGGAAATATTGCGAATCGCATGCGACAACGCTTCTATTTTCGAGAAAAACAATCATGAAAAGCAGAATTTCATCATGAGTCTGGAAAAAATTTTCGTTTTGCCAAATAGTGGCGGTTACGGAAGCGCAGTTGACTATACAAATCTGTAAACTTGAAGTTTTTTTAGAATTTGGTCTGCTTTTCTTTCGGAAGAGAATAATTTAGAGCAAATTTTGTCAGCATGGTCGCCATTGAGGGCAAAACCATGAGAAAATCTTCAAATATTCGACAAAAAGCCATATTTTTTTCTCGAAAAACTGCAGAGTAAAGTCGAATTTTTTTTAAAAGGCTATATAACATTTCTGCTTCACGAAAAATGATCGCATTCTGGACTGAGAATAAAAAGTTAAAATTCGCTCGAATGCGAAAATATTTTGGTCTCTCCCCACTCTCCGAATGATGGGGGCTTTGTATCAACCATGGTTGAAAGTTTGAAAAGGTAAAGACTAGTACCTTGATTGGCCTGACGAAGGTACATCGTCAGATGTAACACTCCGATTACAATGCTCTTTCGCCGATAGATCGAGTACATTAAGGTAACAAAAGCCCAATATATAGCAGTCGTTTTGGTTCCCTCAAAAGTTAGTCGCATTTTCCTTCTTCGCCCAGCTAAAATAAAGGAAGACGGAGAAATTCACAGTTCTATCAAATAAAGGAATCTAGGCCACTTGCATGCTAGACAGTTGCCCGCCGGACTGATGCTCGCAAGGCACTTGCCTGTATAACCCTTACCCTCACCCTCATCATCAATCTCCGCCTCACTATTGTCTATTGCGGGCACCCTCATTTAGGCAAATGTCTTGCGAGCTTCAGTCCAGTTGGCAACTGTCTGACGGGTAAGGCGCGGTAACCCAAAATACAGAGGCAGAGATCGGAAAATTCAGGGAGGAAGCATCTACAAGGGTGTCAACTAGCGTGAAAATATCGCGCCCTTGTCGCTTTTCTTTTATAACTTATCAGTTTGTGAAATTTCCAAGGGTTTGAGGTGAGAGCAAGTTTACCATCACATTGTAGAACACGCTCATTTTTAGTAAACCAGTGAAGCTGATTTTTGCCGCCGGATATAATTCTTTGGACAAAACTTTGTTTTTAAAATTTTTCTAAAACTCTGATCTTTGAGGAGGTCTCAAAATAATCTTGAACAGAGAAAACGTTTTCGTTAATCTTTTTGAGAGAATAAACATGTTGAGCGAATGGAATGAGGTCTGATCTCAAAGTCTGAGATGGTTCCCAATTAAAATGAGTGAGCAGTGTAATTTCAATGGCGCACTTGTACATCGGAAAAAACGTTGAAAATTCCGAATCTCAAAAACCAAAGTAGTTGGACTTCTAAAAGTTGCAGACCAGTCATCAGTTCCATAAATAGTTATCCTTGAAGGTTTGACTATTCTACTGTTTGAATTGACGGATGTATGAATTTTTCTGTTTTACTTGTTTTGGCTGACAAAACATGGAAAATGCGTCTAACATTTGAAGAGAGCGATATGGCTCGTTATCCTTCTCGATTTTTCCCTACTTCTATGTGCTTGATCTACCGACAAAATATCGGTGGAATCGGAGTGTTATATCTGACGATGTTCTTTCATGAGCTGCAATGAAATTACTTAGAGAAGCCACTACTAGTGTGGGTACGAGTTATTCTGTTTTAATTGAACATCCCTAGCTCCAGAATATTTATTCAGACTTACTACCAACGAATCGCGCCGCGTGGGCTTCGTTCACATTAGTTATAGTATTTGGTGAATTACACCGTAAAAGCTTTCCTCGAAAGCTAAATCTGGCATAAACTGTTCTAATATTTATTTGCTTCCTTTGCATCACAGGTACTGCTGTATCAGATAGCGGTAACGGAGATTCATTTCCTCGAACAACAATAATTCCAAATCATCTTATAAACTCTACAATGTCCACGGCCTCCAGTAAATCTGATCTCTATCGTCGTTCGCCTTCTCCAGCTCTCTCACTCACTGACAGCGCAGCCGAACTAGTCGATGATGCTTATGAAGAAAAACACGGGTTGCGTCGGAGACAGCAATCGCCACGATCTCAACAAAAGAGCGCGACGGACGCAGACGTTATTAATAGAGAAAAGAATGTCGTTCGAAAATGTATTCCCTTCAAACCATTAGTTTTGGAAAGTTTAGTTGAAGCTGGTGAACTGAAGTATGTCAATAAAACGTATTCTCATATCTCGAACGAACTTGTCAATCGTCTCACGTCGAAACAACTTGATCTACCCGAATTTATCCAAGCATGTCTCACACCATTGATGTTCTTTTTGAAACGTCAACAAAACCTTGACAATTTCATAGCCGAACTATCATTTACATTTGATAATGCAAAAGATGATTATATGAGTGAGACACCGGTTATTCTGAATCTTCGTACATTTTCACATATCCTATTGCTGAGTAGTGATATCTTTCTTCGGCGTATTCTGATGTCGTTGATTAGTAAACGAAATGCAGTTCCATTTGTCCAACCAGTTCTCGAAAATTCAAGATCGTCACGTAGTAGAGATGAAGAGAAATACCAATTCATCTCATCAATCATCCACGTATGGGATCATACTCGTCCTACTCTTCTGTCATTTGGCATCGGTTCAGATTGTAAAGGAAAATCCTCACTTCTGAATGTCCTCTTCCAGTGCAGGTTTGAATCAAACGATAAAAGTGTTTACTTTCAGCAAACAGTTGATATCGATTTTGGCTATTCATTCATTCCTGAACGGCCCCTGAACGTCGCTGATTGTCACGGTGAAATGAGCATTGATTTACTCTCGAAAATTGATTTACTCTTCGATGGATATCTCGTTCATATCACAGCAAATTACTTGAAACAACATCCACATCAACTCATTGATTATCTGGAATCTCTCCCACGTCGAAAACCCTTCTTTCTATTGGTTCGGGACATACCAACAAACATGAAAGCAGATGATTTGGTACGTGATTGTCAAAGAATTCTTGATTCAGCCACTAAACTATTTGGTACACACAAAGAAAAGATCTTTCCCTTGACGGACATGACAAATACCAACGATAAACAAGTACAGCACTCAATCAAGAAGTTACGGGATCCTCTTCTCTCTCTAATTCAAAGTCAAGCACGAACAGTCAGTTCTACTGAACAGTTTGAATATGATCTTCAAGCATTAATGGACCCAGAGTATGTTGTCTATCTCAACAACATGAACGATATCATTAAACCATTGAAAAGACGTCTTGTTGATCAAAATTTACGTGTTGCACAGAATAACTTTCCTCTTTATATGAAATTTGTACAACTGTGTAAACTACGACAAAGTCTAATGAAAATTGATTTCTACGGTACTGAGAGTGATGCTATTTTCAATATGAATCAAGAAATTTATACACTGGAAAATGAACTTGATCCAACTTCAACATCAGCGCATCCACCTGTTGGTGATGTCTTTGAAAGTTTTGTCAAAATTTTGAATAGTGACAATATGCTGATGAGCTTAAGTCTCCTGTCATCTGAATTGAAAGAAGCTCTACACAGTCTTGGTAGTGATAAAATAGCTGGTACACTTGAAGTTGCAACATCGTTTCTATCCTTGGAAGTTCTCTGGCGTAATGCAATTGTTGGGTATGAGCATTCATCACGAGAAATTCAGAATTTGATCTTAGAAGCATATGCGCAGTACGTTTCTGCCGGCTTTCCATTTGAATTAGTTGATGGCGACCAATTCTACTTCCAACATGATTTCTTATTCAAAGTCATGCAGTATTTCCTGCGAGAGCGCATTCTTGTAATTAGTATCATTGGACCACAGAACAGTGGTAAAAGCACTTTGTTGAACTACATGTTTGGTACACTCTTCGAAGTTCGAGAAGGTCGTTGTACACGAGGTATCTACGGTTCATTTGTCAAGTGTAGTGGAATCGAGGGCATCGATTACATCATGCTCATCGACACAGAAGGTTTACTGGGGATTGAAAAGAAGGACCCCGAATATGATCGTCGAATTGTTCTTTTCTGTTTGGCCGTCTCACACCTTGTCGTCGTTAACATGCAAGGTGATCTACAAACAACTCTGAAAGATTTATTAACTCTCTGTACGGATTCTTTAAAACAGATGGGTGTTAATCGAGTTCCAAAGCCAACTATTCATTTTGTTCTCAATCAAAGAGCAGATCCAAATCTCAAAAATCAAATGGAAGCAATCAAAAGTATTATTGCCGACTTAAAAGACAAAGACCTAGGCGAAACGATTGAAATCAGTACAGAAACGTTTCATGCTTTACCTTCGGCATTCAAAAAAGATCATTTGTCAAATGATGCAAGCAGTCCAGGGTTTTTACGGACGGAGCCCGCATTTATTGAACAAACACAAAGATTGGTAGCAAAGATTACGCAATCAGCAAAAATCGTCTTTGATCGAGCTGACAATGCAAACTGCACACCACCGTAAGTTCTTGAAAGACAAAAAAAGAAAGAGAGAACAGAGATTTGTTATTCGCTTCAGAAAATTTCATTTTCTTTCGAAAACGCACTAGTCATCCCAGCACTTCTGCAGTAAACAGATCTGTTGATTGAATCGCTGCTGCATTTTCCTAGCATATAACTATATTTTGAGTTCAAAAATCTCTGCTACACTGTTCGCTCTCAAACGCTCGTGAATAACATGATGTTTTATCTTTCATTTGCTCGTTTAGTCAATGGCTGGAGACTTCTATTTCAATCTTCGACATTTTACAGCGGTTTCCGGATCTCACGTACTTTAAAGATATCAATGAACGCCGACAGGACGATCGAATCCGAAAACAAATCGGCGAAGTTCTCGCAAAGACACTTTCGCCAACCTATCGACAGGCAATGATTACACAATGTATAGATCTCAGTGAAGGAGAAATCAAACAACTCTTTCAAGCAGAACTTCCAAAGCAGCAGAGAAATCTCCGAGAGGAGTTGGACAATATTATCAAGCTAGAAAAAGCTGGCGATCGTATTCGAGATCGTTCTCAACTCTTTCTTCTTGGACAAGTAACAGAAACTCTAACTGCATGGTGCACAGCTGCTATTCAGTCTTCTGACAAAAAGCAGATGGAATTGTTAGTTCGTGATGGTCAAGCAGATCTGAAAAACTTAATCGATGCAATCATTAGAGAAGGACGAGCTCTAACTCGAGAACAGGCAACTGCACAGTTTGAAAAAATGTGGCAAAAGAAAGTTGAACTATTACAAGTTAATTTCAATGTGGATGAACGTTTGAAAACAGCAATTCAATTCAGTTATAAAAATTACAATATCTTCGAAAAGAGACTGTTGCCAAACATTGACAGTATTGCAAACAAGTTACCGATAATCAATCATCTGATTAAAGCAAAGGACGAAGATGAATTAAAAGAGAAAATGAAAGACATTTTCAATTCAGAAGTGAAACATCTACACTGTAATGCAGTTGAACGTCTTGCAACATCAACAACCTTATCGACAACTTTTTCAGCAGCTACAATTCAAAATTTTACCTATGTCAAGAAACAAAGCTTACTGAATCAGCTGATGGGCACCACCGCCACTGCCATGGATATCGATCCGCCTGCACCAATCTCACCTACCATTTATGCTCATCGAAGTAGAAGTAATATCTTTCAAAGAGCAGGAAGATATATTGCACATGCGTTCACCGGTTCGTCGCCGTCCTCATCATCGAGAGATGCAATAATAGCTTCTCAACCGAAACCCTTAGCTTTTGATTTTCGAAAAATCATGCGTGATACTATTTTAGAAGAATTAGGTCACGATACAACGTGTTCTTCGAACATTGTACAAGTATTCGTTCTTTTTGACAAAGTCTCAGAACAAGTGTGGAATTTAATATTTGAGAGCGGTGCTATTCGTCCAGTAGAAATCGATTTAATACAGAAGATTGTTGGAATTATTACACAATCGACTGAAGAAATGAATCGAGAACTGGCAGTTTTTGATTTGTCACTCTCAAGAAATGTTACAGCTGCGCTTCATTCAAATACGCTACTCCTTCTCATCATTCTATACTTCTGGGAGCAACAACAGCATTTTCATGAACAGATAGCAACTCTTCACGTTGAAAAACCATCCCTGTTGACTTATTTCATAAGTATGGTCGTTCCCGAAGCTTCCTGTGATAAAGAAGGTGGTGAAATCTTTGCGAATCAAATTCTGAATGCTACGATACGTACCCTGACAGCTGCTGCGTACAATGTGATTACGACCACTCTTCAAACGCAACAGAACTTGAATCGTAAAGAGATTCAACAACTTTGCGATGGAAAACTGCAAACAGCTGACAACGACTGGCTCATGAAATATATACTAGAACCAACTGATATTATCGTTGAAGAATTTACAGCACAATGGACGAACATCGTAGAAGTTATTGAACAACAGCTGAAAAGTGAAAAAGAGAAACTGAAACCAATATTTCAGAACTTTTTTCATTTGATTAAAATGATGAACCGTAATTTGATCGGTGAAGGTCCAGCATCTATATTTGTCGATGACCTTTTCCGTTCCTCGGGTGGTATGGCAGCTGAAAATCTAAAGAATAAAGGACAGAGTACAATGCTGTTACTATGTACGTATCTGAAGAATCAGCCCATTCAGCTGAATATGTCATTCAAAGCACAGAACAACCATAGTTACACAGTTACACCGAAAGCTGTAAGATTTTTTCAAAAACTCACACCAGCTGAACCAGGTCTAGCTCTATTCATCGAATCAATGACAACGAATATAGAACATTCTTCTATGCCGATAACACCAATTCGAAATTTTCAACTTTTCATAGACAGTGTCTTAGAAAAAGAGACTAATATTATGGAACAATTCAATGATCTACCGGCGACATTTGTTGACTATGATAAAGATCAGTCGTACATTAAATTACTTGATAAGGCACGCGGTTGTTTAGCAAGATGTAAGTGTGAAGCAGAAAACTTTTCATAAAAAAAATATGCTCTATTAACTATGTTAATTTTAGGTCCCTGCTGTCTTCGTCCATGTGATGCGAACCATAGCTCCGTCAAATCTAATCCTGGTGAGTATCAGACTCGAATGATTTTTGAAATAGAGACACAAGAGTTTGCATGAGCAACACGGCAAGTTGCTTGAACGAGCTTTGATTTTACTACACAATAGGAAAACTCATTTCAGGTAGTGACATCACTAAGGACGGGCTAGATCCGGTGCCACAAGATCACCGAAAACTTTTCTCATGACAAAATGGAGCTTGACGGTGCTTCACAAGTTCAGGATGCTGAAGATGAGACTAAGAAACAAACGTATTCTCTTTCTGTTTCCACTGCTGAGTGACTGAGCTCGATGAATTCTGGGCCCAAAGATCAGATCTTCCACAAGTTCGGTGAGTCACTAGAGAGATGAGTCAAGACACTTAAATTAATGAAGAAAGGATTTAGGTCAAAAATAAGATTATACGACGTTTGCGCGCATGATACTTGCGCACGACACATGAGCGCACGACACATGAGCGCACGACACATGAGCGCACGACACATGAGCGCACGACACATGAGCGCACGACACTTGCGCGCACGACTCTTACGAGTAAAATAATTTTTCTAATTTAAAATCTTTAGATTAAGTCTTTAAAAAGTTATGCAAACATCTTCTCACCGTCTAATACATCTGATGCATTTTCTTTTATCCGAACAAATTCTTCAATGACATTTTGTGGTGGAATAAAAGCTAATGCCGCTAAATTTTTTATTGAACGGCGACTATTACCCATTTCAAAATATAAGAATCCTGAGTGTTTTTTAAATAACTTTTAATAGAAACTAGATAGAGACCTGCGGTTTTCACCGTTGGAAAGACGAGACGAAGACGCGTCGAAACATATATAACAGACTCTCCCGACAATTTTCCTTGAGTGTCATCAACCATGATCTTTCATAATCGATGTACCACGCCCAAGCGTTACAATGAGTTTCCGATTTTCAGGAGTGCAAAAGAACCGCCAACTGAAGATCTACAAAACTACGCATAGCTCAAATTCTTAGCTTCCTTTGTTCAGGAGTTAGAGGCATCCTACTCAACACTGTAAGCCGATCTTTCGAAAAATTTCCGCTAAAAAAGGGACTTTTTAAATTTTTCGTATTTTTCCTGGAAAAAAACCTGTTTTTTTGTCGCTTTTTTTAGAAAACTGATCAGAAAAGCTCTAGAACACGTGTAATAAAATTCTGTAACATATGATTTGGTGCGTCTTTACCTCCTCTTTCCAACGGTGAAAACCGCAGCTCTCTAGCTCGTTCTTGTAAAAAGTTATTCGAAAAACACTCAGGGCTCTCATATTTTGAAATGAGTAATAGTATCATTTTCAAGAAATTCTTTTTTCAAATGTAATTCCTGTAAGAAAAAATTGAAATATTAAATATATCACAAGAGAAAACCGTTTAACTTATTATGATTAAAATAAACTTACACAAATGTTTCTCCATATGCATTGTTTGAAATGAAAGAAGTAACCAAGTATATCACATTGAGGATATATAATACCAAATGCGTTTTCAGCCGCTTTTTCAAAATCAATTGTAATGTATTTTGGTTTATGTCCAATGTGCTGTTTAACAATTGAAAATAATTCTTCACATGTTTCTTGATTTTTATTTGGTAAAAGTGAGTAAATTAACGGTAAATTTTTCCGACGTATTGAACCATGTATAGAATACATCTGATGGAATAGTCGTGGAGCTACCTATAAATAAAAAAAAATAAGTATTTAAAAATATCGATAATATTTTGAATACTTACAGCAAATGTACCGTCACAATGCCAGCTCTCACATCCATTCAAAAAATCTAATTGTTCTTTACTGGCAAATATTAATAATCGACGACGATGATCATTATTATCATATAATATAAATTTTTGATCTATAACAGTATTTTGAAAATCTGGTGAAATAACAATATCGGAAAATGTTTTAGGCTCTGTTGGAATATTTTCATCTTGTCGAATACGTTCAATTGAACGTTGTAATGCAGTACATTGTGGAATAGTAATAGCAGCATCCGATGATAATTTGAGCCGTGCTTCGTGTATAATTAATCTTGGTGGATCATGACATTGTTCTGCTTTCTTCTTAATTTCATAATTAAATAAAGCTTTTTCGATTTCATTTGGATCTGGTGCTTGACATATATGATCTTAATACATTTGATAAATATTTCCATCATGACGAGCACGACCTTTGCATTTAGCTTTTACACAACGCCATACTAATCTATCTCGACGATAACGAAAACCATCGAGAAGAAGTGGATCGCTTCCTTTAATTGACTTGATAAGAGACATGTTTTTATTTTAAAAATTGTCAGAATAGTTAGTATGCACACTTATCTTGTGTTTATATTTATATTTGATCTACTTCGTCTTATTCCATCTCGCCTATCCATCAATTATACTTATTTATTCGATATTAATTAATCCTATCATCCTGGTATCCCTTTTTATCCATATTAATTGATCCAATAATGAAAAACAGAACATCTTCCTTTTGTTCATGGTGATGAGTTTAATTTATTTGATAATATAGAAACAGAACAGAAAAAAAAATTTGCGCGAAACAGTAGTGCGCGCAAGTGTCGCGCGCTAAAATGTCGATGCGCGCAAGTGTCGTTGGGCGCAAGAGTCGTGCGCTAAAATACCGTGCGCTCAAGTGTCGGCGCGCAAGTGTCACGCGCGCAAATGTCGTACCACGCAATAATAAAGTCTAAAAAAAACACTGCAGTTAGTAATTTTACGTTTAAAAAAATGTCTTCGCTAACACAATTATGAAGTTATTCTTCTTTCTCTCTAAGTCAAACTTCAAGAGTATTCTGCTGCAGCTTTTCCGAGTGTGTTTGTTGAAAACAAGAGAAAAAATCGCGAGAAATGGGCTCTTTTTGATAAACACAGTGCAACTCTAGTGGAAAAATACGTTTTTAACGCTTTTTTCAATCAGCTTCGAAAAGCGAAACAGACTTTGTTGCGATTTGTGGAAAGTAACGCAAAGGAGAAACATTTGATTCGCGAACATTAAAGTAGATTTTGAGAGATTTTGTTCGGGCTTACCTAGCGTTCTTAGCGATTTTAGATTTTAGAAGAATCAGCGAAATGTTTCCTTTAACGAATATTTATAACGCGCTTTCTCGCTAAATATAGCTTAGAAAATACAGAGAACTTTTCTGAACACTCTTCTGAAACATGATTTTTCGGTGACTAGGCCTGAGTTTTAGGCTATAGTTCAAAATGAAATGTTTCCTGCATGATTTTTCGAAAAAGAGTGTCCTTAGCCTTAAATCATATGATGTTTTCATCTCTCTAGGAGTCAATGCACGGAATTGACTATAGATTTCCTAATACGCCTGCTCAATCGATGTCTCCGATTTCAATGAAATTTTGCCAGTATGTAGCCCTAAGTGAGTTATGAAAATGGTCAAAATTTCAGCTTCCAAAACCCTTCCTTTGTTGAGATATTAAGTCCACAATAAATGCACCCTCAGCTCAAAAATGACTATAATTGATGCAGGCCATATACATTGTATATTTCGCCATTCATCAACAGTAGGGTTTTTCGAGCTGAAATTTTGTATGTATATACTACCATATGTACCCTACATACTGACACACTCAAAATCATTATTGGTCGTATTCGACAGTATAGCAAGATTTCATAGGTTATAGATAACTCCTCTACCTTGTGACCAAACTTTTTATCGCTTATGAGCTACCTACGAGCTCCCGCTTTGGAATTAAGTACTAGTGGCCTATATCTATTAGTAGCAATTTTCAAAACCTTGGCCTTTTGATTTTGACCCGAACAAGTATCTCATTCATTGTATATATCACGTTTTTTTATTGTCTAAAATTGA
>JAJEKB010005462.1:0-14150 GCA_022393335.1 Macrotrachela quadricornifera | reverse complement strand
AGCAGGTCGTTTGTTAAACAATCTTTAACTCCAATGACTTTTACTGCTAGAATCATCAATTCAGGTGGTGCTTTGAAAGAGTTTACTATTGGTAATCTTCCTAGTTGGTTAAGAGCAGCTCCTGCATTTGGTATGATTTCTCCTAATTCTTCTCAGGATATAGAATTCACAATCGACCAAAACTTAAACATTGGTGCTTACGAAGCCGACCTTACACTAAATACCGATTTCGGTTTTGCTGATAAGTTATTGGTGAAGTTAAAAGTAAATGGAACTGCTCCAGTATGGAATGTAGATCCATCACTGTATACCAAATCAATGAGCATCATTGGTCAGGTAAGAATCAACAATGTTATTTCTTCTAATAGCGATGATATTCTTGCTGCTTTTGTTGGTGAACAATGTAGAGGTTTTGCTAAAGTTACTTACTATGAACAATTAGATAAGTACCTAGTATTTATGGATGTGTACGGTGTGAATGAAAATGAACAATTAGAGTTCAGAATTTGGAATTCAGCAACTGGAAATACCCATGTAGATGTATTACCTGCTTTACAATTCCAAACAAATACTTTGGTTGGTAATGTATTGGCTCCACAGGTATTCAATGCTTTGGATAAGGTAAATCAAACTATATATGTTAAGCCAGGATGGAACTGGATTTCATTCAATCTCCTAACTCCTGATTCAAATAATTTAGGTAATTTGTTTAA
The DNA here is from genome assembly GCA_022393335.1 of Macrotrachela quadricornifera. Classification (NCBI taxonomy): domain Eukaryota; kingdom Metazoa; phylum Rotifera; class Eurotatoria; order Philodinida; family Philodinidae; genus Macrotrachela; species Macrotrachela quadricornifera. The sequence goes on along the minus strand of JAJEKB010005462.1, from coordinate 13,437 downwards.
ATCAGTTTCATTATCGAATGGCGCTGTATTAAAGAACAATGAGCAATTAGCTATTTACGACCAAACACAAGGTTGGACAGGTAATTTGGCTAATTTTAATATGGGTATGAAACCTGAACATTCTTATCTGTTCTTTACTCATACAGAAGATACACTTATTGTAAAAGGTGTTGAAGCCAATCCTCAATTACGTCCAATTGCTATTAATCAAGGTTGGAATTATATTGGATATGTTGGACAAAGAAACCTCAATGTAAATGATGCATTTGGTGCTTTTGCTTCTAAACAAAATGATTTGATTAAAGGTCAGGTTCAGTTTGCTGTTTACGATTCAACTTTAGGTTGGATAGGTAGTTTAACAACCTTGATGCCTGGAAGAGGTTACCAATATTATGCAAATGGAACTGGTGTGTTAAGATACCCTCGTTCTGCTATGTTTGGTAAATCATCTAATGAGAATACAATAACAAGTAAATATTGGAAACTCAATCCTTATGGTTTTGAAAACAATATGAACTTGATAGTAAAAGTAGATGCTTGTAATGAGGTATTAAAATCAGGTCAATTGTTATTAGGTGCATTTGTAAATAATGAATTGAGAGGATTTAGTAAAGTCACTCAAATCAATAATGAAACATATTCATATTTCTTAACAGTTGCTGGTAAATACCAAGAGCAAGTAACTTTTAAATTGTTGCATGAATCAACTGGTGAAGTTTTCCCTATTCAAACAGAATTGGTTTTCGAACCAAATGCTTTAAAAGGTTCTTTAACTAGTCCGATTGCGATGAGCAGCAGCAAAGAAGTTCCTTGTACTGAAAATGCAGTTATAGCTTCTCAATTGGAAATCAGTTTATACCCTGTTCCTTCAAAAGAAAATGTAAGTGTGAAAATTTCTCAGCCTACTGATAGCGATGTTCAAATTAAAATATTTGATTTATCAGGGAAGCAAATTCAAGCCAAATCAATAGGTCTTCTTAAAAAGGGTATTCATGAATTGAACCTCAATTTAGACGCCATCGCTGAAGGAGTTTATATCGTAGAGGTTGTTTCAGGAACAGAAAGTCAACGTTGTAAATTAATCCGTATTCAATAAGTAAACATCAATAGTAGTTTGGGTTAAACGCCCAAACTACTTCAAAAAATTATAATAAATTCAATATGAAAAAGTTGTTTTACATTCTAACAGTCTTGGCCAGTTTGACATTAACTAAGGCCCAGGCGGCAGCTCCAAGTTGGACAGTAAATCCGGGTTCGTTTCAATACAACATGACCATGGTTGCTGTTGCCAGTATCAATTGTACCGAACTTACAAATGCCAGTAATAGAATTGGTGTATTTGTAGGAAACCAATGCAGAGGTACTGCATTAACTAGTCAGGTAGTAAATGGCAGGTACACTGTTTCTTTATTTATCTATAGCAATAGTGTGCAAGGCGAAACACTTGCTTTTAAAGTGTACAATGCATCACAAGATTCTGTTTATGATATACCTACTACCATTGGTTTTCAACAGAATGCTAGTTTTGGAACTTCAAATGTTCCTTATGTTTTGTTGAATAACAATCCTCCAAGTATGCTAAGCGTTTCAACAAATTCTTTCAATGAGAATTTGAGCATCAATTCAACTGTTGCAACATTAAGTGCTACAGACCCAGATGCTGCTGAAACATTTACTTATGCTTTGGTGAATGGTGATGGTTCAACTCATAATAGTTTATTTAATATTTCAGGAACTAACTTAAGAGTTTCTTCTTTGATTAATTATGAAACATTAAAAACATGTAGCATCAGATTACGTGTTACCGATTCTAGAACATGCTCTTATGAAAGAACTTTAACATTAAATGTAAATGATATAAATGAGGCTCCGCATGCTATTTATATCAACGATTCTACTTTAAATGAAAATCTTCCTGCAAACACTGTTTTCGCCAGTTTAAGTGGTGTTGACCCTGATGCAGATGATGTACTAAATTTTAGTTTGGTTTCAGGTGCAGGTGATAGCAACAATTCATCTTTTATTATTGTTGGAAATACACTTAGATCAGCTCAGTCATTTAATTTTGAAGCAAAATCATCTTATGGAATTAGAGTGAGAGTAAGAGATGCTTCTAATAATTTCTATGATAGACCTATTGTAATCATTGTGAGAAATGTAAATGATAATCCGTCTAATATTCTTATCAATGGCTCTTCAACTGAAGCTTCATTTGCCGAAAACAGAGGTATTGGTAGTTTAGTTGCAACACTTGCTACCAGCGATGAAGATGCTGGTTCACAATTTGCTTATTCTTTTGTAAATACTGGTGGTAACGATAATTCAAATTTTCAAATTGTAGGTAACCAATTGCGTTCGAATATTGCTTTTGATTTTGAAACAAGACAAACTTATTCGGTTTTTATTCAATCGAATGATGGTTTTGGTGGTACTGTTTCTAGACAATTTTTATTGAATGTAACAGATAGCAATGATGCTCCTTTATCAATTGGATTAAGTGGTTTATCTGTTTTCGAAAATTTAAATGCAGGTACATTTGTTGCTAAATTAAGTACAAACGATCCTGACCAAAATCAAACTTCTTTTATTTATGCTTTGGTGAATGGTTCAGGTAGTGCAGGTAATTCATCATTTTTTGTAAGAAATGATAGTTTGTTTTCTAATGTGGTTTTTAATCATGAATTGCTTTCTACTTATTCAATTAGATTGTCATCTACAGATGCAAGTGCTGCAAGTATTCAACAATCTTTTTCATTAAGTATTTTAGATGCCAATGATGCTCCATCTGATATTACTTTAAACTCAAGTGCCATTGCGGAAAATCAAAGTGTTGGTTCAACTGTAGGAAGTTTTTCTACAACAGATCAAGATGCTCAATCTAGTTTTACTTATAGTTTAATTGCGGGTTCTGGTGCTACTGATAACAATTCATTTTCAATTGTTGGCAATTCGCTTAGAACCAATGCCGTATTTGATTTTGAAACTAAAACATCATACTCAGTTAGAGTAAGAACTTCAGATGGTAATGGTGGTATTTTCGAAAAAGTATTTGCTATTACTGTTACCGATGCCAATGATGCACCAAGTAATATCAATTTAAGTAATGCTTCTGTAAAAGAAAATGTAGCTTCAAATACCTTAATTGGTTTGTTTAGTTCTACTGATGTTGATGCCGCTTCAAATCATACTTATACTTTTGATGCTGTTGCTGGTACTGATAATTCTTCATTCCTAATTGTAGGAAATCAACTAAGAACACAAGCTGCTTTAAATTTTGAAAATAAATCGGTTTACTTTATTCAAGTTAGCAGTTCAGATGGCAATGGTGGAACATTTAGCAAACAATTTCAAGTTAGTATTTTAGATTCAAATGATGCTCCTTCTGATATTGTTTTAAATAGTCCAACAATTTCCGAAAATCAAACTACAGGTGCGTTTATTGGTCAATTGAGTACAATAGACCAAGATGCTTCAGGAACATTTGTTTACACATTGGTTTCCGGAACAGGTAGTACTCATAATAGTTCTTTTTTCATCAGAAACGATTCAGTATTTAGTGCGCAAGTTTTAGATTTTGAAATCATTAATACATTTAATATTCGTGTTCGTTCTACCAATAGTGGTTTGTTTGTTGAAAAAGCTTTTGTATTAAGAGTAGTGAATGGCAATGATGCACCAACAGATATCACATTGAGTAATAATTTGGTTCAAGAGAATCAAGCTCAAGGAACTTTAATTGGTAGCTTTAGTAGCGTTGACCCTGATACTGGAAATGTATTTACATATTCATTAGTTCCAGGTGCTGGTGCAACAAATAATTCATTGTTTGTTATAACTGGAAATCAATTAAGAACAGCTGCTTCATTTAACTATGAATTGAATGCAAGTTATTCAATCAGAATTCAATCGAATGATGGCAATGGTGGTACATTTAGTAAGGTATTTACTGTTACTGTTTTAGATGCAAATGATGCTCCAAACCAAATCAGTTTAAGCATTTCAAGTATTAAAGAAAATAGACCAGCAAATAGTTTAATAGGAATCATTACTGGAACAGATGAAGATGCCAATTCTAATTTGGTTTATTCATTAGTTAATAGCAGTAATAATAACAATGCTAGCTTTTTCATTTCAGGTAATCAATTAAGAACAAATGGTGTTTTTGATTTTGAAGCTAAATCAAATTATGTGATACAAATTCAAGCCAATGATGGAAATGCAGGTTTTTTCGAAAAACAATTTGCTATCTCTATTTTAGATAGTAATGATGCTCCTTCTGGTTTGTCTGTTTCTAATACATCTGTTGAAGAAAATGCTGGTTCAAGTACGTTCATTGGTTTGTTGTCTTCAATAGATCCTGACCAAAATTCAAGCTCAGTTTATAGTTTAGTAAATGGAGCTGGTTCTTCTTCAAATTCACTTTTCCAAGTTAGAACTGATTCATTATTCAGCAATCAGATATTTAATTATGAAACTCTTTCAAATGCAAGTATTAGAATTAGAGTTACAGACAATGGTGGTTTATTATATGAGCAAATTGTGCCAATAAGTATCATCGATAGAAATGATGCTCCAACAAATATCTTTTTAGATAATTCAAGCATCAATGAAAATATGGCTTCTAGAACTGTTATTGGCAAATTTACTGCAACTGATGAAGATGCTACTAATAGTTTCAGTTATAGTTTTGTTTCAGGAACAGGTTCAACAGATAATTCTTTCTTTAATATCAACGGAAATGAATTAAGAACAAATACAAGATTTGATTACGAAGCTAAATCAGCTTTTTCAATCAGAATACAAGTAAATGATGGTAAAGGTGGAAGTTTTGAAAAACAAATGAACATCTCTGTTATTGATTCAAATGATGCACCTTCACAATTGTCATTGTCAAATAATTCGATTGCGGAAAATAGAGCATCTGGCTCATTGGTTGGTATCTTAAGTACCACTGATGAAGATGCTGCTGATTTATTCAACTACTCATTCTTCAATGGTTCTTCGAACAATAACAACCAATTTATCCTAGTAAATAACCAATTAAGAACTTCAGCAAAATTCAATTATGAAGAAAGAGATTTTTATTTGATTTATGTGAATGTTGCTGATGCAAATGGATTAAGTATCACCAGACAATTTATCGTAAATATCACTGATAGTGCTGATGCTCCTTCTGAAATTAATTTAAGCAATAACCAATTGGATGAAAACGCTGGAAGTCGCGCTTTCATTGGTTTGTTATCAACTATAGATGAAGACCAAGTTTCAGGATTTAATTATTCATTTATTGGTGGAAGTGGTGCAAGTCATAATAACTTATTTGAAGTGAGTGATGATAGTTTGTTTGCTAAAAATAGTTTCAATTTCGAATCGGCATCACAATATTCAATTCGTTTAAAAGTAAATGACAATACCAATGCAAGTTTTGAAAAAGCATTTGCTATTCAAGTCAATAATGCCAATGATGCACCAGAATCGATTATTTTAAGTAATAACAGCATCAATGAAAACAATATTGCTGATGCTTCAGTTGGAACAATTTCAGCTACAGATCAAGACAAAGATGAAACATTTAAATACGAATTAACCTCAGGAACTGGAGATGTAGACAATGCTTTATTTGGAGTTTTAGGTAATGAATTGTTCATAAAAGTTTCATCAAATTTTGAAGTGAAACCAAACTATTCTATCAGATTAAAAGTTACGGATTCAAAATCGGCAAGTTTCGAGAATACTTTTGTTATTCAAGTTAAAGACCAAGTTGAAAGTCCGATTTTAGGAGCTGATACCTTCATGGTAAAAGAGAATGAAACAGCGGGTAGCTCAGTTGGAATGATAAATGCGAGTTCTCCTGATAATGGTGCATTATTGAAATATGAATTATTAAATGAAGCACCGTTTAAGGTTAATGCTAGTTCAGGTGAAATATCAGTGAATGGTGTTTTGGATTATGAAACTAAAAGAGAGTTTACACTTCAAATTAAAGTGACGGATTTAAGAAATGAAAATTTGTTTGCAACAGCACAAATATTAGTGAATTTGGAGGATGTATTAGAGACTGAAACAGCTTTGCCTGCATTGAATTTCATCTCTCCAAACGGTGATGGTTTAAACGATGCATTTAGCATTAACAATGTTGAGTTATATAAAGATTATTCACTTAGTATTTTTAATGAAAGTGGAATGGAAGTGTATACCAAGTTGAATAATTATAACAACGATTGGACCGGAACATATAACGGAGAGCAATTGCCAACAGGAGTTTATTTTTATGTATTCAAAAAGGGTGATAGCGAGTTCAAAGGAAGTATCAGTATTGTTAAGTAACATTTAAAAATTAAGAAGATGAAAAAGGTATTATATATTATTCTAGCATTGTTTGTTACATCAGTAAATGCTCAAGATAGATCACATTTTTATACTAATTTATTGAATCCATTTTTGGTTAACCCTGCTCATGCGGGTAATGGAAAAGGAATTCAAGCGGTATTAAATGCGCGTACCATGTTAGGTGGAATTGAAGGTTCACCACGTACTATTAATTTTGGTATTTATGGTTCAACCAATAATGATGCAGGTTTAGGTTTAAAAGTAATCAGCGATTGGAGAGGTGTATTTCAATTAAGCAATTTTGAAGCAGCTTATTCTAAAAGGGTTCAATTAAATAAAATGCAAGTATTAAATTTTGGATTGAGTTTAGGAGTTTGTCAAACTGCTATTCGCCAAGAATTATTAAACAGCAATGTTACTTTGGAAGATCCAATGTTAACAGACAAAAATTTGAATAAGTTGAGAGTTACATCAGGTGCTGGCTTTACCTATAAGTATGCAGAGAAATTTGAGTTTTCTACTAGCTTTCCTATGTTGATTACTGGCGATGAAGACATCAATGGATTCTTTGTTTCAAGTGCACATTACAATTTCAAAACAGGGGAGAAATACACCATTCAACCCCAAGTAAATTATTACAATTTCATGTATTCAGATAAAATGTTTGATTTAATTGCCAATGCTTCTTGGAACCAAACTTTTTCTTTGAGCGCTGGTTATAGAAGTAATTCTTCTGTAATTGCAGGTGTTGGATTAAATTTTTCAGGATTTTCAGCTAAGTACATGTATTACATGCATACAGGTAATTTAAGTGGATTGGCTCCTGCCCAAAATGAAATTGGTATTACCTTCAGGTTTAATAAACCAAAATCAAAAGCACCAGCTCAAGTAAATGGAACAGATGAGTTTTCTTTAGAATTAAAAAAGTTGAACAAACGTATCAATGGTTTGATGCAGGTTGAATCTACTAATCCTGGTTTGGTTGATGTGTCTAAAGAACTTTCTAAAATTTCGGAGGATTTAAATCTTTTGATGAAGAAGTATTCTGTGGAAACACCTGAGCAAATGAAAGAACTAAAAGCAGTTCAGGAAAGTCTTGAGTTGATGATTGCTAAAAGTAGTAAATAGTATGAAAAATATCTTTTTGATTCTTTTTTTACTTGGATTTTCTGGCCTTGCTTTTTCACAAAACAACCAGGTTTTAGATGAGGCACTTAAATTGAAAAATTCACTAGATGCTTATGTGAAAGATCAGTTTGGAAATGCTCCTTTAACTGTAAAAGAAAAATGGATGTTTAGTCAGATGGATTCATTGAGAAAAGCCAACTTAAAACTAGTTCAAAGTATGAAAGATTTAGATACTGTTTATATGAAAAGAAGAACGCCTATAAAGGAGGAAAATGTACATTCAATTACATTTAGTATTTTCTTCGAATCGAATTCTGCAATACTTGATAATAGGAACAAATTGTATCTAAATAACCTTGTTAAAAGTTTGAACAATCGAATCATTACACTTCAGCCATTTACTGATGCGTATGGAACTGCTGATTACAATAAACACTTGGCAGATGAGCGATTAAAAAATCTGATTAGCTATTTAAAAGAGCTGGGATTTAATGGAGAAATCAAAACACAAGACTATTCTTACGACTCAAAAGCAGTAGGGCAAAATTCATCATATAACAGAAGAATAGATATTCTTTTATAGTTTATATTAAAGCGGTTTATTGTTAAAAACGCAAAAGCCGGATTATTAATAATCCGGCTTTTCGGTTTCTAAAGAATCATATCTCTTCTATCTATTTTCTTTCCCCTCTCTCAAACTCACTCCCAAACTCACTCCCAAACTCACACTCACACTCACACTCCACACTCCCTCCTCACTCCCGCCTCGACCATTCACTCCACGACCCTACATACAATCTCGGAATACTTAATCCAGCATAATCCATAGCAAGAAGGGTATGACAGGCCGTAACTCCGGAACCACAATGAACAATGGTATTTTGTGTAGTAACACTGCCTAAAAATTCAGTATACATTGCCTTTAATTCATTTTGACTTTTAAACAAACCTTGTTCATTTAGATTAAAGCTGAAAGGTAAATTTACTGCACCAGGAATATGACCTGCAACTAAGTCGATTGGTTCTGAAATACCCTCATATCGATAAGCATCACGAACATCAATTACTTTATAGTTTGTATCATTCGAAACCATACTTACCTCTTCAATATTACTCAATTGCAAATCCCATGAAGAAGCTGTAAAATCTCCTTTTGTTTTCGCTGATTCTATTCCCGAAGTCATGGGTATTCCTGCCAACTCAGCTGCTTGTAAACCACCATTTAGAACTTGCAATTTTGTATGACCACAAGCCTTCAACATCCACCATAAACGAGCAGCAGCATTGGAAGCGTTTTTGTCGTCGTACACTACAATATGAGATTGATTTGATACACCTAAATCCTGCATTTTCGCTGTGAATTTAGTAATAGAAGGAAGTGGATGTCGGCCGCCATTGGCAGCATTACTTGGCACCTCAGCCATGTCATTGTTTAAATCAACAAACAATGCACTTTGAATATGTTTGGTTTCATAAGTTGCTATATTACCAGCATCAAAAATGATGAGGTCTTTATTGCCTAAAATGTTTAGCAATTCAGATGCATTTATTATCGGACTCATTCTGTTTTCCATAGGGGAAAGGTAAGAAAATATAGTGAATAGGAGAGGATTAACCCTGATTTGAAGTAATCAAGTTTGTATTTAATCCTTAATTTAGGGAAATATCGTGTAAATATCTTTTCTATGTGCAATAACAATGAGTCTTATAGTAGTTTTGGAAATGAGTTCTATTCCAATTCTATAATCACCAAGACGATATTTGTAATAAACCTTGTATCCTGTTAACTTTTTAATACTTGATAATTCAGTTAATGAATCTGTTTTCTCTAATATTGAAATCACCTTCTTTATTTTAGGAAACAAGGACTTGTCTTTTAATTTATCTAAAGATTTATCAAAGGATTTATCGAATTCAACTTCCACTATGACCTAAGTTTTTTTATAATTGAATCTTTAGAAACGGTTTTACCGGTTTTAACTTTATCCATTAGGGTTCCCAGCATTAAATCTTCGAATTGATCATCCTTGAAATTAATAACATTACCACCAAGTTTTTTTGCAAGTTCTGAAAGAATTTTACAGCTTTGTTTGTCTGCTTTTATAAGTATTGTGGTCATAAAGTTAAAATAGTATTTATTAAAAGAGTTTTTTATGAATCTTTTAGAATTGTTTTATTTTTAAATAGATAATTCAGATATACATTCTAAGAAAGTTTGGTAAGCAAATAGTTAGGAGTAAATTAAATGAGTTTGTATTATTTAATTATATTCATCAAACCTTCCCATTCCCATCATACTCAATCATCCATTCGATACCGTATTTGTCTCTAAACATACCAAAATAAGTATTCCATGGACTTTCAGTCAATGGCATTTCTACCGTTGCCCCTACAGTTAAACCATTGAAGATATGATCTGCTTCTTTTTTGCTTTCGGCATGAATGACGATTTTACTTCTGTTTTCGTTTTCATTCGTTTTTCCAAAAATTTCGGGTACATCATTACCCATTAATATCGCCGGACCTATTGGTAAAGCAATATGCATGATTTTTTCTTCCTCATGAGGTGGAACAGGAAACTCCTCACTAGCTAATTCTTTAAATCGAATGATTTTACTAAATGAACCTCCAAAAACAGATTTGTAAAAAGTAAATGCTTCTTCTGCATTGCCATTAAAATTGATGTGGGGATGGATGGATGTTTTTTGATTATTGTTTTGTACTTTAAAATTGACTTTTTTTCATTATTTGATGCAAATATTGAGTTTGAAATTGTATACTGAATTTCTATGTTCTAATAAAAATCTTTATCCTATTGACTTCAATTATATCTTGAATTTACCTAACACGAAAATATTCAAATGATTGTTTTTTCAAATTATTTAAATATTAAAGTCACTTTTGGAAATTTTGCTTTTCATCATCAAGTGATCATCCCAAGTTTTAGACTCAAATGATGCTTCTGATCTTAGTATATTGTTTAATTTTCCAATTATCCGAAGTGCTATTCTCTTGATTGCAGATGGTCTTTTTATTTTTATTAATTCAGGTTTATAAATGATGTGAAGTCCGTTGATGTATAAATACTCACACGACAATTGTTCTGCAATTTTTAACATGCTATTTTTCGACGAAAAGAAAACATGTTGACCTGCATCAGGCATAAAATACCACCAATCTTTATTGCTTGAATATTCAGTTTTTTCCAATAACTCAGTAGAAAAAATAAAACAATTGGTTTTCGACATGATCTCTTTAATCACTTCCATTGGATTAGGTAAATGTTCCAACACCTCAAATGCCAACATCACATCTACTTTATCTGTACCATTGTATTCAAATCCTTTTGCTAATAGGTTTTCACAGAACTTGTCTGACCAATAAGCATCAATTCCTTTATCGCGTAACAAACGAGTTAAAATGCCATAACCTCCACCATAATCTACTACTCGAATGTTTGGATTAAAATTGGTATTAAATATCAACATCAATTGCTCACAAATACCAATATTTCTAGCCATAATGCCAGTATCCAAAGATGAAATTGACTCTTGATAAGCTTCATCTAACCAATAAGGTTCTTCAGTGAAAATACATTTACAAGAATCACATGTATAATAACTGATACGATGTTTTTGCAGAATAGTATCCTGCATTAACAAAGAAGCTTCTTTCGCACAAACCAAACAATTCATAAGAGATATTCTATATTCAAAAATGGAATATAGGGAATCAGTTAAGATTAACTAATATACTCGACTTTCGAAAGAGATAATGTTATCATTTTCAATAGCACATTCTTTTGATTTTCTTTGATACAATTGTTTGATACTGGTGCAAAATTGTTGTTATGGATTTCGATAACATTTGAGAATTGATTGATAAATGATGTTTGATTCTATTTTCATTTTTGTTTTTCAATTCCCCATTTTGCTGGATTGTTTTTAATATATTGTGTGATACGTTGATAATCTTCTTCATCACGAATGATATGTTCGTAATAATTACGTTGCCATAATGGTTCATTCTTGTTTGATAAACCCAAATTATTCAATTGTTTGGTAACCGACGATTTATAACCGCGAATGATTGCTCCAATTGTTTGTGATGGCGAACGTCGGGGCGAATTGAATTCGCCCAATAATTCCTCCGAATGCAATTCGGAGGAATTATTTAATGAAGAATTCAATTCATTCGAATTGTTGATTTTCAAATTCAATTCATTCGAATCGAATGAGGGCGAATGCAATTCGCCCCGACGTAATATTTTAATAATTCCATGAAAGTGATCCGGCATAACAATAAATTCTCCTAATTCTACATTGTTACGGATTTCCGTTGTTTTCATCCATTCGTTGTGTGCAATTTGACCAATTTCATTTAATATCATTTTACCATTCTCAACATAACCAAATGGTGAATAGATATTATTCTTAATATAGGAGGCATGCCATTTATCTGCTGTTTTGGCCGAAATCCATATACCATTACTGCGACGATTGCAACAAAGTGTTATAAAGTATAAACCTTCTTGTGCATAATCATATCCTTTTAATCGAATGGATTTTCGATGATGAATATTGGGATTATATTGATGATTCCTGTTCATTATATTTTTGTTTTATTTTTCGATTACATTTTTATTTTTTTCTCACAAGTTTGTTTGAAAATAAATCACTTAAGGTTTTCCTTAACAATGGTTTTTTTATTGATTTTAGCATGACTGGAGTAGAAATCTTGAGTATTTGTATTCATTTAAATATCTGATTTGATCGAAAGAATTTTAGAGCAAAATTTTCAAATTGTTCTTTGAAAGTCTTGTTATTATTGGCATTTAAATGATGTGTTCATTTATCAAAAAATTGATTTTTGAACTGAAAACGTACTTACTTTTCTTTCCTAAAAAGAGTTTTACATTTATGTGATTTGATTTCATAGCTGTAGAATTTCTATTTAAGTAACAATAATTTTATTCAATCCTAAAATTGATTTGACAAGTATTAATTGCATTCATTTTGATTTTTATATTTTTTCAATTTTTTTTTGTATGTTTATTTGAAATTGAAATAGATTATAAAATGGATAATTTGGATTATCTCAGATTCACTGAGCAAAGTGAAGCTGACAAGGCTATCAGTACCTTAAAGGGTTTACTGGTTGGTATAAACATAGATGGTAGAATAAATGAAAGAGAAATTGATGAACTTTCTAAATGGTGTGAGTCAAATCATTCTTTGATACATAGAAATCCATTTAAGGAGTTGATAGAAGAAGTTCATTCAGCAATTTCTGGAACCCTTCCTACATCAGAAGTTATTCAGGATTTATTATGGTTAACTCAAAAGTATGAAGGTGAAAATTATTATTTCAATGCGATTACAAGTGAGATACAAATTTTGCACGGGATTTGTCATGGTATTTTAGCTGATGGCAAAATTGAAATTGATGAAATAAATAGTCTCAGGAATTGGTTAGATGAGAATAGTCATTTGGAGACTTATTATCCTTATGATGAATTGCAGAGCATATTGCTTACATCACAAATTGATGGAAAAATTGATGAGGAAGAGTCAAGAGTTTTGAAAGCTTATTTCAATGAATTCTCTTCAATTAAATCAACAGAAACTAAAGATGAAATAACTAATGAATTAGAAGGCTTGCGTATTTCAGCTTTATGTACAAGTAATCCAAATGTTATTTTTGATGGAAAAACTTTTTGTATCACTGGTATTATGCAAAGAGGTCCAAGATCTCAATTACAAAAATGTTTAATTGAATATGGATGTAAAGTTTCTGAAACTGTTACAAAGGAAACTGATTATCTTATTGTTGGTGATAATGGAAATCAAGCTTGGGCTTTTGCATGTTATGGTAGAAAAGTAGAAAAGGCCTTGAATATGAGGAAGAGTGGCCATCAAATTACTATCATCCATGAATATGATTTTTTTGATATAATTGAGGACCTTGGTATTTGGAAAT
>JAJEKB010005424.1:0-11751 GCA_022393335.1 Macrotrachela quadricornifera | reverse complement strand
GCTAACTTAATCAAGAATACATTTCAACGAATAAGGCCATGCAATGAACCGAGTTTGAGCGGGATGGTTCATCATTTAATTAGTAGTTGTAATGGTTATAGTTTCATTTCAGCGCATGCTACCAATCACTTTGCTTTGGCCATTTTTATATCATTATGTTTTAAAACAAAAAAATGGCTATGGGTTACCACTATACTTTGGGCATTTTCAATTGCATTTTCTCAAGTTTATGTTGGTGTACATTATCCAATTGATGTAATTGTTGGTGCTTTGGTAGGCATTTTATTCGGATTGGCATTTGGAAAATATACACTTAAGTTTGTAGCCACATATACAGAAAGAGGTTTTGATGGAAAGTAGTTTTATTTTATTGTTTTTGGGACCCTTAATCGGGGGAACTTTGGCATTATTTAGTGCTAATGTTTATGAAAAACAGCTGAAATTATTTTTATCATTTGCTGGAGCTTATTTATTAGCTGTAACCTTAACTCATTTAATACCCGAGGTTTTTCAAGAATTTGATACTTATAAAGGTTTATTTGTTTTAAGTGGTTTCTTATTTCAGGTATTTCTTGAAAGATTTTCGGAAGGAATTGAACATGGACATTTACATATTCATCATCACCTAAAAAATAAGGTAATTCCAGTTGGAATTTTGCTAAGTCTAGGATTCCATTCATTTACAGAAGGAATTCCAATTGGTGCATTACAAGACAATCATCAAGCGAGTTTTGCTTTGATTTTCGGAATTTTCTTACATGAAATTCCGGCCACTTTTACCATGATTACCTTGTTTAAAGGAATAAAGATTCCAAACAAAGTTCTTATAATCGTAATGTTGGTTTATGCTTGTATGTCGCCCTTAGGTGCATTTAGCAGCGGATTTATTGGTCAACATGTGCCTGAATATCTTTTCGACTATTTCATGGCTTTTGTAATAGGAACATTTTTACATATTTCCACTACCATTTTATTTGAAAGCAGCGAAAAACACAGTTTTCAAACCGGAAAACTTATAGCCATTATAATTGGAATCCTGCTTGCAATTCTAGTTGGTTGGGGCCTATAGAGCCTGCTGAAAATCTTTAATAGAGTTAAAATCATCCAAGTGAGTAAGGTTTTGACAAATTAAATTGAAGGTTTTTAATACAATTTCATTGAATTCTTTGCAACAATTATAATTGGTTTCCAATTAACTTAAAGATAGAAACAGGCCAGCTTTATTGTTGTAGCAGATTTGAAGTATTTGATATACATCTAACTTGGAAACTCCTAAAACCTGACCAATTTCTGTCTTTTTCAGCAGGCCCATTAATAAAAAAACCCGAAGTAAAAACTCCGGGTTCTTCTTAGAATATTGAATTCAATTATTTCTTAGGCGCCAATGTACAATCTACTTTTACTTCTATTGCTTCAGCAATTTTTGCCACAACTAACTTAGGAATTTCAATTTTATGGTCGGCGTTTTTTACACTAAAAGTGCTAATTAACTGAACAGTACCATTTTTGATGATTAATTTGCCTGGAATTGTTCTTTCTTGTTCAACACCATGAATTTTCAAAATCACTTTAACATTAACATTGTATTCGCCATCTTTGGTATAATCTATTGTTTCGTTAATTTTTCCTTTGAAAGAACTTTGAGGATACTTTTCACTTTCAATGTATTTCTCATTAAAATGCTCTTGCATCAATTTGTTTTCAAATTCAAACTGAGTATTGGTAATTAAAATTGCCAATTCCCCTTTTGTATTCAATACGGCTAAAACATGGTTATCTGCTGCTTTTATATCCTCTACTGGAGTTGCAGAAAAGAAACTTACTTTACCTGTTGAAGTTGAAAAAACCTGAGCCTTTAATTGAACCATCAACAAGGCAAAACCTAAAACCAAAAGTATTTTTTTCATTTTTATTTTATTTATTAATCAAGCTAACACAAAAACCTTACCAAGCTTTACCTTTTGGTTTATTATCAAATGAAAATGTTCTTGAGATATTAAAGCCTAATCTAATTCCGGCATCTGTCCAGGTAGTTGTTGTTTCTGATGTCATTTGTTGTTCTAACATTCCATTTCCATTACAAAACATCAATTGGAAAACGTGACCACCAGTTTCAATATCAAAACCAACTCCTATATAATCATAGGTTTTTAATCCGCTAGAACTTAACTGATCTCTTCCGGTTAAACGAGGATAGGTTTCAAAATTAAAACGAATACTTCTGCTAAGTTTAATACTTCCGGATACACCTAAAGCGTAAGTTGTGTTCTCATAAGCTTTTGGTCCAACCAAATTATAATGAACCATTGTAGGAGAAACTTGTAAACTAAATTTATCTCCAAATTTTTTCGCAATATTTAATTGATTGAAAAAACTCATTCTCGAAGTAAAAAAATTATTTCTGTTTGGATTAGTCCATTCTAAAGTATTAATAGCAACGTTTCCATAATAACCCAAACTAATTGGCATTGATTTTTTGCCTTTACTTTGAGCAAGGATTTTATACTTTAAACTTCCATCATAAACTTTCCCTACTGATGAACGAGCCAATCCTATTTGTAACCTATCTGAAAGTCCATAATCAAATGCCAATCTTATATTGGCCTGATCGATACCAAATAAGGTATATGCGCCACCATTTATTTCACCAAATCTATGTAGAATAACAAAATTTAAATGTTTTGCTGCAGTATGTTCTATGCTTTGACCTGTAATAACACGAGGTGCCTTAAAAGTTGCAATTACAGGAACAGGTTTATTTGGCGCTTCTGATTGCAACATTCCTAATAAATCATCCTGGGCTTGAGTTTGATTAAACAAACCGAATAAAACTATGAATAATATAAACTTTTTCATCTTTAATCTTAATTATTTAGAGCTCCGGCATCCAGCCATCTTTGCAATTTAGAAATTTGAGTATTGCTAAGCGGTGCTGCTGCCGGCATTGTTTTCAGTGTGATTACCCTATTTTTCAATTGTCCATTATCTACAATAACTTTTAATCCAGTATAGCTTGTATAAGTTGGATGACATCCGGAAGAACCACAATTTGTTGAGATTAAGGGAGCAATAGTAGCGCTATAAGTTACACTGCTAGTATCGATTGAACCATAATAATCATTTGGATATAATTCCTCCTCTTTGTCGTAATAACACGACTGAATACTACCCAAAATTAAAAGTCCAAATAAAATTCTTTTTATCATTTTAAAATTCTTTAATTGATTGTTAATTTAGCTTGTGTAGAGCCATTATGACAAGAACTACAGCTTCCACCAGAAAAAGCTGAACTCATTTTTTGTTCACCACTTGCTGTAGTTACAACAGGATAAACTCCACCCTGAAAATTGAGAATTTGGTTTGTATAAAAATTACCTAAATCATCGGTAACCAAACGTTTCACCATTGTACCTTGTTTGCCCGGTTTTGTCCATAATTCAATGGTTGCTGATTTTTGAGCAGATCCATTAGTTTTAAAAACAGTTCCGGCTACTGTCCACCAACCTTCACTTGCTGCTTCTGAACCCGTTTTATTATGACAAGAACCACAATCCTGACCGGGATTATGCGATTCGTCATCACCCGATTTACTATCTATTGAATTAACTGTTAACTCTTCATAATGAGAGCAAGCTATCATAAACATTGAAAACAATGCTATCATTAAAATATTTCTAATTTTCATAAACTACTGAGGGAAACCTGAGTTTTGCCAGATTTCAAATTTTCTAATATTACAATTACTAAATTTACTACCACCTTTAGGCATATTCGAACAACCAGTCCATTTGATAGAACATAAGAATTTGCCGTTCACTATTTGGCTTTGAACCTGACTTGCATTTTCTAGCACAATTCCACCACCCTGACTACTTGTTTGGTGACAACCTTTGCAATAAGTATTAATAAGAGGAGCTATATGTGTAGAATATTTTACTGAACTTGTATCGCAATCGTCTATACAAATTTTGTTGGTTGCCCCCTGATTAATCCACTTTTTAAGTAAGTTAATTGCTGAAGTATCTAAAGCTGCCATTGGAGGAGGAGGCATTCTTTTTGAACCAGTTCTTTGAATTTCTTTTAATAATTCACTGTTTAGATTATATGGATTTACAATGGAGCGAATACCTGCATAAGTAGTTAAATCTAAACCCTCTTCTTTGGTAATTTTATCGTGACAACCAGACATTGCACAGTTATTTAAAATTAAAGGCAAAACTTGTGTATTAAAACATACCGAATCGCTTTTGGGAGGATTTATTATGGGAGTAGTATCTTTTTTAGTTGTATCAACTCCATTACCGCCAGTATAAATTTGGGTTGGTTGATGCTTGCAAGAGGTATAAAAAACAAAGCTTATTAAACCTGCAAAAATTAAATATATAAACCTTTTCATTTCTAAATCAAAGTTCGAATTTAAACTTAAAATTTAAAATCGAGCCCTCTTTATTTATTTATTATGATTCTAAATTTCGCTTTTAAAAATTCCAGATTTCTAATTAACTTGAAAACGAATTCATATAAATGAAATAGATTTACTGCGAATATGGTAAACACTTGCTTTGATAATATTGCTTTGTTCAATAATCTAAAAGCAGTTTAAGCTTCAAGATTTTCGGCAAATTTAATTATCCTAAAATCTTCACATCTAACAGAAATCTAACTAATTCCCCAAAAGCTTTCTTTTAAAACTCACTAGCTTTAATAAAATCCAATAGTTCTTTTGAGCCAGTGCTGCGCATGTCTTCTTTAATTCCACTCCACCATCCTCTGCCTTGGTAGATAAAAAGAATATGATCACTCATATCAAATACACTTTTAATATCGTGGGAGTTAATAATGGTTGTAATCTGGTATTCTTGGGTAATTTCGGTAATTAATTCATCAATAACTCTAGATGTTACAGGATCTAAACCACTATTGGGTTCGTCACAAAATAAGTACTTTGGATTGAGTGCAATAGCTCTGGCAATACCTACCCTTTTTTTCATACCACCACTGATATTAGAAGGATACAAAGCATTTACATTTTCGAGTTTTACTCTTTTCAAGCAAAAATTCACACGCTCCAAAATTTGTTCTTTAGACCAATCAGTAAACATGCGAAGAGGGAAAGCCACATTTTCTTCAACTGAAAGAGAATCAAACAAAGCTGCACCTTGAAAAAGCATTCCAATTTCTTGTCTTACTTCCTTTTTTTCCTGGTAACCCAATCTAAGAAAATCACGTCCATCAAAACTCAAACTACCTGAATCAGGTTCAACCAATCCAACCATGGTTTTCATCAAAACACTTTTTCCACCGCCACTTGCACCAATTACAAAAGAGCATTTCCCCTTTTCAAATTTTGCTGAAATATCAAACAAAACCTGTCTGCCATCAAACGATTTATTTAGGTTCTTTAATTCTATCATTTGTAAAGCATGATTTGTGTAAGAATAAAATCAAAAAAGATAATTGCAATACAACTTTGTACAACAGCTCTTGTACTTGCCCAACCAACTTCTAAAGCACCACCTTCTGTTCTATAACCATGAGAAGCTGAAATTGTAGTAATTAAAAAAGCAAAAGTAACAGCCTTAGTTAAAGCATAAGTAATAGAAAAGCCATCGAAATCCATTCTTAATCCGGTTAAATACCCATCAACAGTAACAACACCCGACAAAGAAACCGATATAATTCCACCCAAATTAGATAAAAACATAGAATACACAACTAAAGCAGGTATTGCAATTAATGCCGCAACAAGTTTTGGTAAAACAACATATTTAGCTGCATTTACGCCCATAATTTCAAGCGCATCAATTTGTTCACTTACCTTCATTGTTCCAATTTCTGAAGCAATATTCCCGCCAATTTTCCCCGCCATTACAAGTGCCGTAACAGTTGGTGAAAACTCTAAAATATTTGAATCGCGTACAATTCTTCCTAAAACATACATGGGTACTAAACTTCCAATTAATTGGTATCCAATCTGAATAACAGCAACAGCCCCAATGAATAAAGAAATTATTGAAACAATTCCGAATGAATCATTTCCCATTTTATATAAATCACGAACAAATAATTCCCAAAAAATATTAAACTTCTCTGGCTTACCAATGCTCTTCTTTAAAAATAAAATATAATGTCCAAATTGACTTAAATACTTCATATAATTTGATAATCAAGCTAAAATAAACAACTTTTAAATTGCTATAAGTTCCAAATTAACTAAAGAAAATTGAATTTGATGCTGAATTTTTTTTTGAAAAATTTAAAACGGGGAAATACAGCACATTCAGATAAATTTGCAGTAATGAAAGAAAAATCGGTTTTGGTTACCGGCTGTACCAAAGGAATTGGTTTGGCAATTGTGAAAGAGTTTGCTTCTAAAGGATTTAACGTGGCAGGATGTGCTCGAAATAAAGAGGAATTAACTGATCTTTTTATGGAATTGAGCAGCAATTTCCCGAAACAAAAATTTTTCATGGAAGTATGCGATGTTTCAAATATTGATTTGTTGAAAATTTTCGCAAATGATGTAATCAATGAATTTGGTAAGGTTGATGTATTGGTTAACAATGCCGGAGTTTTTAAACCAGGAACAATTTGTGAGGAAGATGAAGGTGCATTTGAACTTCAAATGTCAACAAACGTTGCTAGTGCATATCATTTAACTAGGGCAATCGTTCCGGTTATGAAAGAAAATAAATCGGGGCATATATTTAATATTTGTTCAACAGCAAGTATTACAGCCTATACCAATGGAGGTTCTTATTGTATCAGCAAATTTGCAATGTTAGGAATGAGTAAGGTTTTAAGAGAAGAACTGAAAAGTTATCAAATAAAAGTAAGTTCAGTTTTACCGGGAGCAACTCTTACCAATAGCTGGGCCGGCACAGATTTACCTGAAGATAGATTTATTCCTTCAGAAGACATTGCAAAACTAATTTCAACAGTTCAAGAACTTTCCTATTCTACAAATGTTGAAGAGATTATTATTCGTCCTTTAGCTGGCGATATCAATTAAATAAAAAATTATGAATACTTATTGCCAAAGTCTGGTTGAATACAAAAGAAGAGAAACAATAGATGTAAAAATTGGGGATCTCTCTATGGGTAGTAATTTTCCCATCAGAATTCAAAGTATGACTACTACAGATACCATGGATACTGCTGGTTCTGTGGCACAAATAAAAAGAATGGTTGAGGCTGGTTGCGAATTGGTTAGACTAACCGCACCAAGTATCAATGAAGCCAGAAATCTTGAAAACATAAAAAAAGCTTTAAGAGCTGATGGTATTCATGTGCCATTGGTTGCTGATATTCATTTTACTCCAAATGCCGCTGAAATGGCTGCAAGATTAGTTGAAAAAGTAAGAATCAATCCGGGTAATTATGCTGATAAAAAGAAGTTTGAAATTTTTGATTACACCGATAATGATTACGAAGAAGAATTAGAAAGAATCAGGGAAAAATTTATTCCCCTGGTGAAAATCTGTAAAAACTACGGAACTGCTATGAGAATTGGAACCAATCATGGTAGTTTGAGCGACAGAATTATGAGCAGATATGGCGATACTCCCATGGGAATGGTTGAATCTGCTATGGAATTTCTTCGAATTGCTAGTGCTGAGAATTTTCATAACATCGTTTTAAGTATGAAATCCAGCAACCCTCAAGTAATGGTGCAAGCTTATCGTTTATTGGTTAAAACAATGAACGAAAATAACATGCACTATCCGCTTCATTTAGGTGTTACTGAAGCTGGTGATGGTGATGATGGCAGAATAAAATCTGCTTTGGGAATTGGAGCCTTACTTGAAGATGGAATTGGCGATACAATTAGAGTTTCGCTAACAGAAGATCCTGAATTTGAAGTTCCTGTAGCAAAAATGCTGGCTAAAAGGTATGAAAACCGAAATTCACATGCTGAAATCAACCCTAAAATTATTTTAAATTCGGGACTTCCTGTTATTAATGATAGAGAAAATGGCACATGGAATCCTTATGCTTATGCAAAGAGAAAAACCGATGAAACTTATAATTTCGGAAGCCATCAAGTACCTAGAGTAATTGCAGATTTCAGTTCAATTAATGATTTAACTCCTTCACATTTGTCGGATATTGGTCATTCTTTTAACGTAGCTGCTGATAAATGGACCATGTTGGATGTTGGTGCCGATTATATTTTTCTTGGTAAAAATAAAGCACCGTTTATGTTACCAATGGGACTTCAAGCAATTTATGATTTAAAAACATGGATTGAGTTGGTTGATAAACAAAGTGCTTTTCCTTTGATTAACTTAAATGAAATTGAAAACAACAAGATATTTTCATCGACATTAAATTTCATCTCTCTGGATTCAAATGAAATGAATTTGGAAAGTTTAGAATTAATCAAAACCATTAAAAATGCTGTCTTAATTGTAAAAGCCGGACAAACAGCAAAAATGCCAGAATTAAGAAATTTATTTTTCTTTTTAGAACAAAATAATTTCCATCAGCCAATTGTTATTCAATCAAAATATGATTCTATTTTAGAAGAAGCCATGTTGCATACATCAACTGATGTTGGTAGTTTATTAATTGATGGATTTGGAGATGGAATTATGATTAGTGCAGAACAGTTATCAGCAAAAAGACTAAATGATATTTGTTTTGGTATTCTTCAGGCTGCAAGGGTTAGAATCAGCAAAACAGAATACATTAGCTGCCCGAGTTGTGGTAGAACTTTATTCGATTTACAGGAAACAACAGCCAAAATTCGTAAAGAAACCGACCATTTAAAAGGGATTAAAATTGCTATTATGGGTTGTATTGTTAACGGACCGGGAGAAATGGCAGATGCTGATTATGGATATGTAGGTTCTGGACCAGGAAAAATTACTTTGTATAAAGGTAAAGAGCTAGTAAAAAAAGGAGTAAATACCGAATTTGCGGTGAATGAATTAATCAATTTAATAAAGGAAAACGGAGATTGGACAGAAATTTCTGAATGATGCAACCATTCTCAAAATTAACTTGTCTCTTGTCTTGTTAAGGGAAATCCTTATTTTCGACAGCTGATTTAGGCCGAAAATGTAATTACCAAATTGTAATTACCTATTTTTCAGCCACTAATCAAAAATTACTTTTTTATATAAAAAGTAAAAAATAAGAAAAAACACAAAACTAAATATCAAACAAATGAAAAAACTGTTACTTTCAGCTTTAGCAGTGGTTGCATTAGGAACTGCAACTTTTGCTCAACAAAAAATCGACAACAGCGGGGAAGCTCGTCACAAAGCAATTAAAGACATCAACAATCCATTCTCTAGAAAAAACCTTGGTAAAGGTGGAACTATGGTTTCTGATTGGTACGATGTTATGGATATCATCGGAAAAAGTAATGTTGGTGCAAACTTACAAGGTTATGTAGATTTCTTGGTAAGTGATTCATTATCAAAATTTGTTGAAGATGATGGAACTATTAGATATGGCGGAACTACTTCAGTTGGACAAGTTTTAGATGCAACTGATGATTTGATTCAATTAACAGACAAACCTGAAAATCAACTTTCACGTTTTGTTAGTTATAAAGTGGATTCAATCATTTTCAGATACTTATATGTACGTAATGTAGATAAAGTTGATGATGGAATGGGTGGACAAAGAGATGTAGTTGATACAATGTTTGTTACTTACTGGAAAGGTTCTCAATTACGTAGAGCTAACTTCCAAGACGGAACTCGTTATGCTATGCCTGTAAATGGTTGGAATTTTGGCAAAAGAATGCCTGCTAACTATTTCGCTATTGACACTATTTTATTAACAAGTGGTGCAAACGGTGATATGGATACAACAAGAGCAAACAACAATGATGGTGGTTTTGAAAACGCTTGGACTAGCAAATACTACCAATCTGCTGCTCCTGCTGGTTTGGAAATCAATGCTAACGGAACTACAAATGATATCTTAGTTGCTTATGCTTGGACTTTCAAATCAGGTGTTCCTGCTGTAACCGGAACTGATACTTCTGTATTTGTTTACCAAAAAGATCCAGCAACTGCTCCTGCAGGTATGAAAAGAAATAACTATGCTGGTTACGGATTATTCTTAAACGAAGGTTCAACTGGATGGGAAAATACTAAAGCTTACAATACTGCTATAATGGCATTAAAAGGTTCTTCATATGCTACAGTTAATGGTTGGGAAGGTTTCATTGCTGGTCAAGCTTTTCAAAGCGAAAGATTTGTTGAAACTTACTTCAAATTAACAGTTACTGGTAACATTGGTGCTGGTATTGAAGATGCTAAAAATGTAGAAATTTCAGGTTTATACCCTAATCCTGCTACTAACAGCACTGCAGTTCGTTTCTCATTAAAAAACAACAGTAATGTAACTATCAGCATTAACAATATTTTAGGTCAAGAAGTTGCAACTATGGATTTAGGAAAAGTTGCTGCTGCTAAATATGATTACAATGTTGATTTAAGCACATTAACTCCAGGTATGTACACAGTTAGCGTTAAAGCTGGTAACAGTGTTCAAACTCAAAAATTAATGGTTACTGAATAATCAATTTCCATTTATATAAAAAAAACTGCCTCCAAAAGGGGCAGTTTTTTTTTGTTTTTACGTTTATAAAATCATGCTAAAAATACTCATCATTTTATCTTGGTTTACAACTTTCAATTTCATTACCACAAGCGATGAAAAATCGATTTTAAGTGATGAAGAATTGAATCTTGCTAAACTTATTAATTCATATAGAATAAGTAAAAAACTTGATACGGTAAGTGTTTCTTCGAACCTTAACATTGTTGCACAAACTCATGCCAAGGACCTTCATTTATATTATAAAGAAAGTAATCGCTGTAATATGCATTCATGGTCGAGAAACGGTAATTGGAAAGAATGTTGTTATACTGATAACCACAAACAAGCTAAATGCATGTGGGACAAACCAAGGGAACTAAGCTCATACAAAGGCGATGGCTTTGAAATTGCTGCTTTTTATAGTGATGGAATGACAGCTCAATTGGCATTGGATATGTGGAAGAAAAGTCCTTCTCACCATGATGTAATTTTGCAAAAAGGTATCTGGAAAACTAAAAGTTTTAAAGCTATGGGAATCGGAATTAAAGGTAATTATGCTTGTGTTTGGTTTGGATTTGAGCCTGATTCAAATTAATCAAAATTCTCAATTTCCAATTTAGCCAATCTAGAAAGAATTGCACCTTTTGTTCTACCAAAATGTTCTGCTATCACATTTAATTTCTTACCGGAAAAGTATAAGTCGGTAAGCTCATCATCCAATTCTTTTGTCCAAGGTCTATATGCCGCTTTATAAGTCTCACGTTTTTCATCAACAGTATACGCTTTTGACAATACTGGCTTTTCTTTAGCTTTGGGAAAAGAAACCACCTTTTTTGTTGGCTTAACAGGTTTTGTTTCAACTTCCTCCTCTTCTTCATCATAAACAAATTCAATATTTGCTGATTCTGAAATGCCATCAGGAACAAGCACAAAAGGAATAGATAGTTTGTTTTTGGTTCTGGTTATCGCTACATAAAGAAGATTAATTTCCTCATTTAGTTTTGATAAATCAGGTGCTTCTTTTTCATCTTTAAGCTGCCTGTCTAAACGTTTTTCATTAATAAAAACATTTACCAATTCTACCTCATCATATTCCATTCCTTTAGCACGATGCACAGTAGAAAACACAATTTCAGCTTTATGTTTATCTGCTGCATCAAGATGTTTTTCTTTTAATTCTTTTAAAAT
>JAJEKB010005392.1:0-21578 GCA_022393335.1 Macrotrachela quadricornifera | reverse complement strand
GTTATTCAAAAAATGCCCGCGTTCATTCTATTTTGCCGGGGATAGTAATTACTGATCAATTAAATATATGCCCATTTCGAAGTCGAAATTTATCAAACATATACTATAATATTCATCGTTACAATAAAAGTAGCGTTTTTGACTTGAACTATTACTTAATTATTTGCAGTTTGTTTTACAAAGTACAAAATGTCTTTCAAACTTCGATCAAAATGCATTACTATTTTTCATTCAATACCAACAATGTCGGAACCACCTGCGATAACAAATAGATGAAATAACATTTTTTTTTCTTTTTGTTATTGCCGTAACAAATCTCGATGTCTAAAAATCAAGCGAATAAAAGGCAAATAGAGAAAAGATTCGTAGAAAGAATCAATGAAAAGTAAACAGTGAATCAATTTGTTCTTTCGAAATTTATTCGACGAGAGAATCTATCTCATGTATTGACATTACAATAATTACACAGAAAAAAGCAAAGAAAATTGGAAAGAATAAAAGTACAGTAAAATACGTTGTCAGCTTCTTTATTCGATTCTTCCAACATTATCAACGAATAGTTTTGTTGATTTGTTCTGTGCCTTCTGACAATATTTTCAATGGGAAATATAGCATATACCAAAAACTCGAATGTCAGTATTTCGAGCTTAGATTTTGCTTACAGACAGTTCTATTCGTAGAGAGTATCCTGAAAATTTCAGCTCAAAAGCACGTTTCCTTTCAGCGGTATTAAAATCTCCCAGAAAAAAAGAAAATTTCAGCATCTCGAGTGGGGTATGGTTAATTTTTGGGACTTCAATATCTCGCAAAGGAAACGTGCTTTCGAGCTGAAATTATCAAGACATTCTCTCTAGCAACAGAACTGCCTGTGAATCAAATCTCAGCTTGAAATATTGACATTCGACTTTTTGATATACATCAAATCATAGGTCAAAATTTCAGCAAAATCCCTATAGCTCTAGATAGCAGATCTAAGGACGTTTCTTATGTCCATATTTGAAATCTGCATAGTTGATAATCTATAATCTAGCATGTTTCATTGAAAAAGCGATTTGATAATTGAGAAGATGTCCTAGTTAATATGTTTCTGATTTCTAATACCCTTCGACCGACCATCCATTGATATTCGTTTTCTTGAAGACTCGACTTCTATTGATTTCGAGATAAATGGACCATAGATTTAAGCTTTACACTCTCGAAACTCCTACGTATATATCTTGTGTTTGTTCACACCATGCAGGCCAGTAGTCTTCATTACTATCGGATGCTGCCATGCATGTTATTGAACAGATATATAGGTGAGCTCCTTGCAAACGGAGAACTAATACTTTTTCGATAACAGGTAGCCGTCGACTTCCTCCTGGATGGAAGGAAGGTTCCTGAAAAGTTTGGTTCATTTTGCTCGTACCGTGTCGGAATGCATACAGAACGGACAAACAAACTAACAAACATTCCAGAGATGTGCGAGGCAGCAATTTTTCATGGCCTGCGAGACCCGCATCATGAGGTTTGCTAACTCCGTCCCGCCCGTCTCGGCGCAGGCTTTTGTTTTTTGCTATCCAGCCCGTCCCGTCAAATTTCTGACGAACCCCGCCCCAATGTTGCAGTTTAAGTTTTTAAATAAACAGTAGCAGATCGAACAAGTATTATATCGCTCACCAGTGATGGATTAAGATTATTTCTCCTTTGAGATATCATAATACCAGCTGAACTGAATTCACATCTGAGTGCACATGAAGCAGCAGGAATACAAAATACCTTTTTTGCCAATATGGATAATTTGGGCAATAAACTTGCCTGCTCTTTCCAAAAAATAAGGGGATTATCATTCTCATCAATGAAGTGTGTGCATTTTGTTAACTTCACGAAGAAAAAAAAAATAGAAGCCAAGAAGAAAAGTGATGGCCCCCAACACCCTGGCACCTCCGCATCTGCTCGGCACCTTGTGGTGAAATTTAAAGAACAGAATCAAGTCGTCATATTTTACGACACGGTGCTGAGAAAAGCAGTTTATATAATGGAAAAGCCGTTGAAGGTGCTCATAGTGAATTGCGCTGCGGATGCTGATTGAGTGCTGAAGGTGTCGAATAGGTGCCGAGGTGCCAAGGTGCTGGATGCCAGTACTTCCCCCTTGATAATGAAAAAGACAAAGAATGAGCCAGCTGCATTATGATAGGTCCAGAACGATCAGCCAATCATTGCATTTGAAATCACATGCGTAAAATAACGATATCTGTCAACTATTTCCAACGGTCCTCTATGGTGCCCCGAAAAAATTCTTTACCCGCCCGTCCAAGGACCGAATCTTTTTAACCCAAATCGCACCCGTCCCGAGTAAGTATCTCAAAAAATTTCCCCGCCCGCACATCTCTGAAACATTCTTTCGTATATATATATAAATGGGCGCGATCAACTGCTCGGAGGACCCATCAATGTTTTTTTCTATTGTAACGATAAAACATACTAATGTTTGGATCGTATGAGAGAGTCATAGATAATCTTGTATTGGCTCGAACAACATCATGTTTTACCCTTACAATAGTAGAGAAAAGCCGCCAGCTTATCATGTGAGATGGTAATTTTCTCTACCATTGTAAGAATAAAACATAGTGTTGTTCGGGTCAATTTAAGGTTCTCTATGATCTTCTCTCATATGATCCGAACATTAGTATGTTAATGTATCCTTACAATAGAAAAAAACATTGATGAATTCTCCGAGCAGTTGATCGCGCCCAAATAATAAAAATAATTAGTTTGATTGAGACAAAACATTATTCTATATTGTTTATGAAACAAGAGTATATTGTAAAGTGACATTTCTCAAATAAAAATGTTTAATTAATAAAAGATCTTTCTCTTTTCCTTATGATGTTAATCTCGTAAGAAGTCAATCATTATTTTATCAAAATATCATCATTTGACTTTCTACAATATTTTGATTCATGTCAAAGTATAGCTTTCTCCAATATCTGCAGAATTATTCAAGAATACAATTAATTAGAAAATCTGTAGTTTTCACTAATCGATTTATTATAATAACAGGAATATTTGTTTAGATAATTCTATTCTATTAGACACTATCATTCTGAGTAATTATTAAAGTAAAATATTCATTAATTACTCTTATAGAAATATTTATATTAAATTTCTAAATGATTTATGCTATTAATCAGAAGAAAAAGATGATTAAGCTAATATTTTTTCCGTCAATTTTTTCATCTATAAATAAATCTATGTGTATTTAATGAAAATAAATATGCAAAGCATAACTATATTTAAAGAAATATTATAGTTGACTTAAGTTTTAGCATGACATTACAACATATAAAAGAAAGTATGAAAAAACTGTTAGATGATTTATTAATATATAGATACAACATCAAAGTCATTTTTATCTTCAAAAATAAATTAAGACAAGTATTAGATAATATATTGTTTAAAATTGTATTGTTATTTCATAATCGAATCAATGATCTAAAAAATGAAATCATACATATATATCGCCCTGCCCAAAAATAATTTTACACACTATTTTCAACAAATCATAACTATAAAATGAACATTTATGGAAAAATAAGAATATATATTCGGATAGCAGGAAGAATTCTTTACAAGTTTATATATAAATATTTTGGATTGTACTTATTAGTAAATAAGTTCACGTACAGTAAAGGCACCTTCATGCCCAAATTTTCCAGAAATTTTTTTTGTTTATTTTCATACATTTTTTTGATATAGAAACAATTTATGACAAAAATAATTGTATGATATACAAGTACATGAAAATCTCATTGAAGAGGAAAATTCTAAAATGTTTAAGAAAGATGTGACAGTATTTTTTCATACACATACGTAACCGTTTTTATCTACAAAATATAAGGTTAAAAAATCGAGCAACCGCTGTTCTCATTCTTTTCAAATGTTATATATGTGATCATTCTTTGACTTCTCATTTTCCTTTCTATTTTCCCGAGAATATACTTTAGTTATATACATTAGTTTAGAACCTCATGTTATGGATATCTATCCACCAGTTAGTCCGGATCTAAATACTGTTGAAAGAGTATGGTCGTGGATGAATCAGTATCTCCAAAGAAATTATCCCCGCTCTCAACAACATTTGGCAAAATTAGTTGAACAAGCATGAAATACAATTTCTCAAAATGCTATACGTGAATACATCAATCACATATCAACTATTTGTAATCAAGTAATATCTAATAATGGCTAGGAGAGTATAGGATGATAAAGACTTTGATGTATTTGTATATTATTTTCCTCGGAATCTGGACATGAGGGTGCCTTTACTATACCTGAATTTATTTTTTACTAATAAGTACAATCCAAATATTTATATATAGATTTGTAAAGAATTCTTCGGGTTATCCGAATATATATCTTTATTTTTCCAAAAATGTTCATTTATAGTAACGATTTGTTGAAAATATTGCGTAAAACTATTTTTGATCAGATAATTAATAAGTTATATTTATTTTGTACAAGTTAGTTATTTCGTTTAATAAAATTTTATTTACCTTTATGAAATGAGATGTAAACGTCGTTGTATAGTAGTTCGATATTGAACAATAGATTTTTTTAATTCTTTTTTATAAAATTTTGATGGTAATATAAATATAACAAAAGTAAGCATAGATGGAATAAATGAAATAAAATATCCAATAAGAAATAACCATGAATCATTAACTGATTTCATACATTTTGATATAAATGTTATAATTAGACGTGGTAATGCAAGAATAACTAAAATAATTGGAGCAGAAATCAAATGTTTATGTTGTCGAAATTGTATGCGTAAAATTTCTTTAAAACGTCGATGAGTTTGAACATTTGATTGTTGATGAGATTTCTTTATTATAAGAATAATAGCTGATATTAAATTAATTATAAATGGAACAAAAAAATGAAAAGTATGAATAAATGAATTATATATTTTTAAATTAGATGAATAAGTAACAATACACCATATTCGTTTTTCATTATCATCATTATTTTCATCAATAATTGTATGTCGATAAATAGGATCATCAATTAATGTACAACTAATAAAAATAAAAAGAATTAAAATAACTAATTTAGCTGCTTGTTTACTTTTTTTTTTAATGAAACTAGTACCTTTCATTGTAGTTATTGCTCTTTCACAAGCTACACATGCATTTACCCATTCATTCATATTAAGAAAGGCTTGTAAAAAATAATCAAGAGAAATACATTGAATTTGTAAAAATAATCGATTTGAGATAATTGTCATTTGTGTAAGAATAAGTATTAAAAATTTTAATCCAAATAAAATAATTATAAATAAAGTTGTTATTGATGAACTTAATAAATATAAACCACAACCAACTTCACACACAATTTTATTTTTAAATGTTATTATAGCAAGAAAACTATTAATAAATCCAACTAAAATAAATATTATTGTTAATATTAAACTTATTTTAACAATATATGGTTGATCTATAATATGATAATTTGGTATAATATGATAACCTAAAATAGCATCAAGTGATAAACCAAATCCACTTGTACTAAATTGACATTGTCTTCCATAAAAACATAGAGGACAAATACACATTGATCTTTGAGGACATGTTGGATGATCTTGAAAACATTGTGCATTATTTTGACAAACACTTTGACCTAAACAATCAAATGTCATATTATGATCAAAATTAAAACAATTAGATAAACGTTTTTGACCATAATTATAACATAAACAAATATGTTCTTTATCATAAAAACAAGAAAGATTTAATGAAGAATTTTGACATGGTAAATGATAATATTTAATACGACGAATAAGATTGAATTTAATAAATGTTTCATTAAATAATTCATTTATATGTGGACAGCGATCCGATGAATTTATCATTTTAACAATTATTCTTGTTCGATTATAAATCTTTTCAACATCAATTAAATAATAAGTTTTATTAAGAAGTTCAATAAACATAAGATGAAATGGTCTTGACCAACTAATATTAACTGAATTTTCTATAATAGAAATTGTTTGAAAACTAGTAGCTCTTATTGGTTTATTATTTTTAATTATTTCTATAAAATGAATAAATATTGAATATGATGGAATAAGAGTTTGTCCAAATGATAAGAATATTTTTTTATCGATAATTTCACATCGATTTCCACTAAAACCTTTTGGACAAATACATGTAAATTTTTCATTATTTATCATATATTCATCAATAGGAATACATTGACCATTATTTTTACATAAAGAATTTGTACTATTTTGACAAATTGTATTTATGAAACATCGAGAACCAAATTTATCAATAGGACAAACACATATTGATTGATTATTTGTTGAAATCCCAATAGATAATGAATCTGATGAACAACTAAAATTATATGAAATATTACAATATTGTCCAGACCATCCTTGTTCACATTGACAAAATGTTAAATTTTGTGGATTATTTGAATATTTAATACATTTACCATGATTACATTGATTATTTTGACAATTTTCATATTTATTATCACTTTTTGGAATATCTATAATAAATGATAAACGATAAACAGGTAAAAATGAAAAATGAATTGGAAATAATAAACTTCCTCGATAAATTAATGAAACTTTTTCATATATATCAATATGTATTGAATAATCTTTTCTTAAATTTTTTGGTCGAGTTGAATAAAGTAAATAAATATGATATTTTGTTTTACAATTTCTTATTGATAAATAAGTAAATTGTTCATAAGAATGAATAATTCGTTCATTACTATTATCAATAAGTAAAATAATAATTGAAAATAATGTTTGCCAAGAATCAGATAATGCTCGAAATTTCATAGTAAGACTTATTCGTTGATTTTGATATTGACATCTTGAACCATAAAATGAAGATGGACAAAGACATGTATATCTTGTTAAATTATTTTCATTATTTAACCAAACTCTTAAATCAAGTCCACGATGACAACGACGTTCATATTGATCGGATAATTTAATAATAGATGAACTTGAAATGATTTTATTTTCATTATTATTTGTTTCGTCATTAATTGATTTGCTTATTTCATCAAGTGAAAAATATTTTCTTGACTCTTTCGTCTTGGAATTTGTATTGTGACATAAAAAATTTTCGATATCAGAAATAGATGATAAAGATGCATAACAAACAGATCCATCTAAAGATAATGTTCCATTTTTTTCACAAAATTGTTCATCATCTCCATGATTACAATCTTTATAATTATTACATAGATGTGAAGATCCGATACATGGTTCGTAGGTTTGGTTTATACAGTAAAAATTATTAGAATAATAAACTTCATTTTCTGGTTGACATAATCTTGGTTCATCAGTACCACCAAGACAATCAACTTACCCATCATTTACTTGTTCAATTGGTAAACATATAAATTGATTTGTATAAGGTGAAACACATAAATGATGTTTTAAAGAACAATTAAATAATGATGATAAATAACAATTAATTTCATCTTCACCATTCAAACAATTCCATATACCATCACAATGAGTATAAATATTATTACATTCCCATTTTTCACATTCTGTTTCATCTGTTTCATTTCTTTCTTCAATATTTATTGGAAATAATTCAGTAAATCCATCACAAATTGTTTCAAATGATATATTTCTTCGAATATAATTAAGTTCAATATTTTCATCTTCACACCAAAGAGAATCTATATATCCACAATCACAATTACCATTTTCGATTAAAATTTGATTAATAGTTTTATTAGATGATTGACAATGATAATGATACTGTTTTGATTGTTTTATTAGTTCGGTATAAGTAATATCAATGATATTTTCGTCATCCATATAAGGACAATCAAGTACCAAATCCAAGAGACGATATATTGAAATACATTTAGAAGAATTGATACATTGATACATATTTGATCTATTACAAATCATAGAAGTATAATTACCAATTAGCTTAAATCTTTGGAGCTCTAGGTATAATGGTTGTATGGAGGAATGATATTTCGTTTCCCATGAATATAGTATTGTGTATGAATATGCTAACATTTCCGCAAGAAAACATGTTCTATTATTGAATAATACTTTTGAAATATTAACAAAAAGATCATCATAACGAGAATTATTATAGCATACATAAGGATTTGAAAGGATTCCATTGGCGATTTGTAATATATCATTTTTTGTATAAGCAACATAAACATGACCAAATAGAATTGGAACATTTGGATTAAATAACATATCTGGACAATTCTCTTCGATAATTTTTTCACATGAATTTTCTAAACAAAATTCATCACAAAATAAAGATTCTGAATCTGGTACATTGAAAATACACTTAAATGTTAACCAACATTCATTAGATATAGAATTATCTTTAATTGAATATATTGTTTCTATTAAGAGATTTTTCCGTTGTTTAACACAAGAACTTGTTAAAAATGTATGTGTACATATAATATCTTCACATTTAAATGATGGTTCATTTAAATCACATTTATGATAAAACTCTCCAGATCCAATAGTTTCATCTGATCTATCAATACAATCAGGAATATTAATATCATCTCGAAAAAATGATTGTGGAATACATTGTCCATTCGTGCATCGATATTCATTATGTTTACAAATATTTATTTCAAGTTGCCAACAATATTCTTCATCAAATTCTCCATCAAGACAATCAACTTTTCCATCACAAATTTCACTCCAATCTAAACATGATGGATAAGGACCACGATTACATTTTAGATGTCTATAACATGTTAAATCATTTGGCTTATATTCATATGTATGATAAAAATTATAAATTATTTCATTTAATGATAAATCATTAGAATATTCAAATACAAATTCATATTGACACATTGAACCAAATCTTGGAATTGTACAATTATAAAAAACATCAGATTCTTTAAATATTTCATTTGATGTTGATAATTGATTTAAATAATATTGATAACGTTCAATAACATCTACTGATGCTGACCATAAATATAATTGTTGACTACTTATATTTTCTTTTGAAAGTTGATTAAAAGTAAATTTTGAAAATAAATTATTTTTGTCAATCATAAATTTCGATGGTAATTCACTCATACAATAAGATATTATTTGTTGATTAATATTCATATTTTCAATAGAAATAGTCATACGTAAACAATTATGTTGTAATGTAATACTATTATCATCACTTTTACTCTCATCTTCATTATCATTTATCCAATCTGTATAATACAGATTAATTTGAGGTGGAGCAGCAATCAAATGTAAAAGAATGAAATAGAATAAATATTTCATATGAAACATTTTCTACTTAAAATACAATGAAAACTGAATAAAATACTCACTATTTATATTATTATTTTTTCTCTTACTTTTTTTTTATAAAAATATTTGAAGGTCTTTTTTTTTGCTGCCGAAATTTATGATAAAATATGAACAAACTTATTTGTTCCTGTTTGATACATTTAAGTTTTAGTTGCTGACGCAAATCTCAATAATTATTACATATGATAATTCACATTTGGCATAATTTAATCTATATCTTTGACGCAAAATCCGAATAAATATCTGACTTTTAACATAACTATTTCATAATTGATATGTCTGTCACAAAATTTTAGTAAATTTAAGAGAAGAAAAAAGATAAAAATTTAATTAAAATGTTTTTTGATGTAAGCGATGGAAAATGATAAAAAAGACTATTTAACAGTGAATTTCATCTAAAAAAGGATTAATAATATAAATGGTATCAGCCGAAAATTCTTCATATTCAATATATGACAATGATTAAGTAAGAAAAATTCAAAATCAATTGATCATATAGATTATCTTGTTTTTTTGCTAAAGTTATCATTCAAAATACTCATTCATTAATATAAAATAGCATTTATTTGATAAAAACAATATAGAATTAATTCTCTAATTTATTAACTACGTTATATAATAAATGTTATACATGATTCTTCTCGATTTTATTTTGTTCAATGAACTTTATTTTGAAGAAACGTTATTGACTTCATAAAACCATTGATAATGTTTCTTTCTTTTTTTTGCATGCGTAGTTCTAATAAAATAAATGATAAGATGGTGTTAAAAGTTTTTTGAAAGAATCTATTTACCATCATCTGTCATATTATTTGTGCTTCTCTCATGTTAATATACAGAATAATTTATTGACACAACAATTTTGTTTCTAAATACTTCAGAATAATTGTATGGATTTTCTTTTTTGGATTCCTTCGTATTTTATATTAATTCTAATAATATGTATATATCGTTCTTTTCTTCTTCTTGTGTCTAATATTTATCTAAAAATGCATCTATCTGAAGATAAATATATATGATTGAACTGATAAATAACTTCAAATGATATTGTTTTATAAAAAGTGAATATACTTTTGGTGTAAAATACTTTTCTATTCATATTTTGCTTTTATATCTATTAAAATCTAATCATATGGATATTTATCTATTTCTTTATAATTGTATATTTATAGAATTATATAATTCTGAAGTTATTCTTATGAGCCTATCTTAATATCTGTTTGACAATACATTTTATCATAAATTTACGCCGATAGATTGATGGCAATTTATTTTTTATCGTAATTTATATAATCTATGGTTGAAGGTTGTGTGACGGATTTCATCCGTCATTGTTCCTCATGCCGGTCATGGGGTCACTTTCCGGCTACATTACACATCGGTCATGCTCTTTCTTCTCTTCACAGCTATATATATTCATGTTTGTATGTGGTTTCCTCAGTTAATAGACTCATGGACCTCGTTGCCTGTCGCATACGGCGATCACACTAATTAAACTCTCCCAATCCTCAGCTTCTCCATCTAATACACTTAACCATTTCTGCCTTAGCAATTTTTTTCTAACTTTTTCTTTTCTTTCTCCTTCATTGAAAAAAACTTTATAATATGAGTTGTCTTTTGTTAATTGTATCTCTTTTCATATTTCAGACCCCTGAAGATCCATGAAGACCCATGTAGACCCATGTAGACCCATGTAGACTCATAGACCCATAGACCCATGAAGGCCGATGATCAAACTAGTACTCGTACTCCGTGGTACTTTTCAATACGAGCAGTGATGTGGTATATCTTCCTTTTATTGAATACTAGAAGGTGCTAAGTAAATGTCAATCGTTGTGGTTTAGTCAGGAGTTCATAGGCTCACTATGCTCTGCATTAGGAATTATCAATAAAAGAATCGACATAAATGCCGTTTTATCCTATTTTAGGATTTGGCTAATTATATTTACTTTTCATTGAATGGAGTGAATTGTCGAGAGTTATCTCCATGGATAGAATAAACATCTCGCTGTTAGCCCCATTAGCCCCATAGGTGTTA
Source organism: Macrotrachela quadricornifera (assembly GCA_022393335.1). NCBI lineage: Eukaryota > Metazoa > Rotifera > Eurotatoria > Philodinida > Philodinidae > Macrotrachela > Macrotrachela quadricornifera. The sequence continues at coordinate 10,209 of JAJEKB010005392.1, read as the reverse complement.
AAAAAATTGAGTTAATTTTTTTTTGTTTTTGAATTCAATCTGAAATCGAAAAGACCATAGACTCAGAATTTTATGTCTCGAATCTATCTAACAATTTTTCTGGACTCAATTTTTGATGTTGAATCTAAAAAAATATTTTCAGAAGCTCAAAACGAGAAACAATTAGAAAATTTTGTACATTTCTAGGGTAAACACTTCTATTGATGAAAATAGTGCTTTTCGAGTATTTCAGATTTTTGGATCGGAGGAAAGTCTTTGCTGAAAATAAGGACTTCATATTTCTGATCACCAGTTCAAGTTCAATCAGATTATGTATGAGAAAGCCAAAAACAAAATTTTACATGAAGTTTGAATTGCCTACACTTTATGATAGCCCGTGTAAAATGAACAGATTGACGTTGGTGTTTCTCGATATTTTATTTTAGAGCCCAGTTATTTATTTTATACTGTTGAGATTTGGAACGTTTTTTACATGTGTTATCCTTCGCTAAGTACCAAAAATCAGTGAAACAACATTTAGAAAAGGGTCAGCGTCAGCTTCTTCGTTGAAGTATTTTCTATCATTTAATATGGTTCTTGTATGATTTTAAACGACCACAACAAGCTAAAATTCTTCCCCAAGGTACCTCCCATTTTCCTTACTCCCGGTTATTTTTCTCCTGTAGAGAAAACTTTGATTATATTAAAGATGGTGATAATTTCTTCTATACATAGCCAATATGCACGAAAAATTCCCGCTCAATCGGTTCATCAGAAGTCATATTTCATTCCTGAGATGGAGGAAGAAGACTTAATGAATTTTGATCGATCGGTTCTGTAAAGTCGTAGAAAACCCTTTATGGTTTATTGGCTACCATACAGAACAAAAAATATTCTGTAAAACTCCAACTTTTTCAGAGTATGAAATCATCCATCACGCGAAAACAATAAAGCGCCAAAATATTATATAAAAAAAATCATAATATCGCCAAACTATAACTGATACATAAAAACTACAAAAATGCTAAAAATTCTTAGAACTAAGGTTCCTCAGAAAACTACTGAAATCCAAACACGTCATCCAATATAAGAAACATTCGAGTACCGCGATTTTCCTGATTTTTCAAAATAAATTTAACCATTTATGGCATTCCCTATTATCATATCAAACTCGTATGATATATAGAATGAATAGCCACAAAATATTTAGCCAAAAGCTTTTCGAAAGTGTCTAGACATTGAAAAAAAATTCACGACAGTATATTACATTTAAATCTAACAGAACTACTTATTTGTCAAAATAATTGTCACCCATCAATATATTCCATATCAGCCAGAACACCTCATATAAAATATTTCAAACACCTGCACAAAACATAAAATCATAAAATTTTCAAAAACTTTTTCAACTTAAAATAGCAATTGAAAACAAATCACATTTGACAAAAGAGACACTCACTATTTTAACAAAAAATATTTAGCCCTCAACCGATCCCATGTCAATAAAAAAGCTGATCTAGAATTAAAAATCAAAGTTCAAAAAAAATATTTGTCAGGAAATCTTTCACAAATCCTTTCGTTTTCAAAAACCAGCTTGAAAATCAATAATATTTCACTAATGCAATCTTTCTTACTTCCTGTAAGTGAATTTTCCGCTTTCAACACAATCGAAATCAGCCAAAACCAACTGATATAGAACATTCAAAAAAGTTCTACAAAAAATTCAATCGGAGATTTTTCGAAAATCTGTTCATTTCCATAATAGTATTTGTAAATACATAATATCTGAATAAGACGAACTTCCTTATTTTTCAAGATAATTTTAAGCTTCCAACGAATTCTAAATCAGCAAAGAGAACTGATATAGAATATTGGAGAAAGTTTTATAAAATATTCAAACGGTAGTTTGCCATAAATCTTTTCGTTTACCTAAAAGTATTTCCATATATATAACAAAGTAAGATTGTGTCTGTATTGTTTTAAGATGAATTTAAGCTCTCAAAAGATTCTAAATCATTAAGTGAAGCTGATATAGGACATCGAAAAAACTTGCGTAAAATATTTAATTGAAGGTTTTTTACAAATCATTGTGTTTTTGATAGAAATAATTGGAAATGGAAATTTTGAAGTGTCGCGATTAGCAGTTAATCCTTTGTATGGAATTTGTGTCACGAAGTGTTTCGTTTTACTAGGAATAGGGTAGTATAGTTGGGTTTTGAAGGATTTTGAAGCATTTTATAGTGTACTAGAAATGGCTTATTTGCTTTAATTTATGAGTATTTATGGAGTGTTTCATATTGAGGATATTTATTTTCGTTTTCATTTGAAGTAGTTTTAGTGAATAAGGTTTACTTTGAACGAATTGTATATTTGTTTAAATAAATATTATTTGAAAAGTCAGGCTCATTATACAGTTCAGTACTTTTGATTGGAACACGCTAATATCGTATTGTGTTGGCTTCTGTAAAGGGTGTTGTACAGCGAGTGAATTTGTCGAAAATGATTTAGTTGTATCGTGTAAATAAATTGTACTTCAGAGTTATATTAAAAGAATAGTTTTTTGTGCTCTGAAAATAAAGGATGTTTCTAATTTGGATGAGTGGTCTAGTATTACCAGATGATGCACTTCGAATATACGGAAGAGCAAATCTTTGATTTCAGTATATACACGTATTAATTTGATCAAAAATCTAAAAAATTTTTAGAATAATCTACATAATACACTGTTATATAACTGGCGCCATTAAATATATCACTCACTGTCTTATTTTTTGTAGATATAAGCTTCAGTTTATTCAAACGCTCACGCACACACATTCATACATATTTCTTTACATAACAATAATTAAATTCCAATTATCTAAATTAAACTTCGATTGTAAGTAAAAATGTAAAAGAAATAATAAAACATATACAACTTTTTATTAATCTATAGTTGAAATTTCCAATTAAACAATATTTAAAATTTCTTATTTATTAAAATATTCAGCAACATGTCTATGAACCTTGAATCAGTACAAGTTTATCCACCTACCGTTCAAACAGGTCCAGTTAAAGACCATGATCAACCACATGCTTTGTTTGGACATTGGGGTAACGAAATATTATGCTAAAAAATCATTTATTTATTCTCTGACTATGTTAATCTTTATTTATAGCATCATAGATTTACAAAAACTACGTCATGAATTCAATTTTTATTACGTTGATAAGGAAGTAATTACGACTACAACACAGAAAAACCGTGCATGGCGAAAACGAAAAGGTGACAAGGATTTTCGAGTTGAAGCAAAACTTCTCTCACTTGCCGGTATAATCGAGGAATCAAGTAAGATAAATAGTTGCTATTCTATTAAATATGTCAATGTTATTGTACAGAATGGGCCATAAGTAACACCCCGATAAGAAATTTAAATATCGCCACCAGATCTTGACCAAATGTGCTGATATTTTTACCAATGATAGAGGCTTACTTAAAGTTTTTGTTTTCATACATGAACCGTGGACCAATCACTGTCATATGTATTAAGACCGACATGAATAAGAATTTTTTACTTGTTACGGGTCATACAAAATATCATAAGGTGACTAATATGCATTTTTTATTCGGAAATAATCCTATAGTATTTTGTATGGCTTGTAACAAGCGAAAAATTCTTATTTATGTTGGTCTCAATATATATGACAGTGATTGGTCCACGTTTTTCTGTACGAAAATAAAAACTTTAAGTAAGCCTCTATCACTGATAAAAATATCAGCTCAATTGACTGATATCTGGTGGAGATATTTTAAGTTTTTATCGGAGTGTTACTTATGGCCCATCTTGTATATTGTTTTTATCATATTTCTAAATGAATTTCTTTTTATAGTTTCTGTCATTCGTGACATTATTCTTGACATGTTCGGAGGCAAAGTTATTTATATTTGCGTTGGTACAGAACATGACATCGATTGTAAGAAACGTCGTATCAACGTTCAAATTATCTTAACAACAACTTTGAAAAATATACACCTTATCTGGATACAGAAACATGTAAGTTTCTAATGAAAATAATAGCGTGAAAAATAAATTCATTTCAATATATTGTATTGTTTTAAATTTTCCTTTTTCATTAGCAATTGATTGGCTTTATCAAATTAGTACCGATGAGTATGCATGGAACGAATATATCAAAAGACGTAAGTAGATCTAATTCTTCACAAAAAATTGTTGCACATTTAATTAAAAATCGCAAGTATAATACATTTATTTCATGACATATTTATATATGGACTTCGTGGAATATAGGACTTTCTACAGTCCAATTAGCCATGCTAAGGTAAAGACATGGGAAGAAGCCATGGAAATTCGAATACCTACAAAAACTGTGCAACTTAGGGGCAATAAAACTTCTGCAGCTGCTCAACGTAAGAGTAAAAATACTAATAAAACTGTAATTGCTTCTATATAAATCCTAATATAGATCAAGAAGAACATCCAGTGTACAATAGCCATCTTATTACTACTGCCGAACGTAATCCTATAGTAGCCGTGGACATAGTCAGAAATAGTGGGGACAAAAGCTATTATAATAATTGTTATCAGTATGTATCTAGTGGATGAGTATTCACTCTTAACTTATTACGACACTGTAAATGCTACTCTTATGATTTCTAGATATAAACGCAATTATCGTGATGTAGCTAATATGGCGGTTCTTCTAGAAGAACGTAAAAAAAGAGACGAATATCCACTACGCTGGCAAGATATCGCTCCAAACTGTACTCATTCGCTACGTATGTATTAGTGTCAGTGATATAAAGACTACTGAAACATCAATATCTCTTATTTCTTTTATTTTTAATTTCCGCTATTATTTTCTTTTTGGCATAGGTCGACGAAATAACTCTTGGATTGTTAATGAATTTATGAAAAAAGGACGTTGTAAATGCTTAATATTAATCGGCGATAGTCTCACGAATACAGAATAATCGAACATGAAAACAACTTAGTTTTTCGTCTGTACTTATATTTTGTTTTTTTTAATAAAAATTTAGACAAATCAACATTTGTTTTATCACTACCAGGTTGCTGCAACTATTATAGAGCAGGATGGTCATTAGATAGTTGGGACAATGAGCTATATTCACAATTCGCTTATAAGGTGTCTGAAAGCAAGAATTGTACCCCTAAGAGAGACATATGTTGATAAGCACGGCTTCTCTCTTTTCATCTTCTTTTCTTTTTCCTCGCTCTTCGAAAAGTTGATCATCAGTAACAAACGACATTGTCACACCTCTTTCATCTTCTATACTCTTTGGTATTTTCTCTAACTTTTTCATCAAGGTCAGTAATCTATTTTATAGCAATGATAAATATATGTTTTTCTTGATATCATAATAACATAGAAAAAAATCAATCATAAGATATCTTACAATAAGCTACAGTCCAAATAATCCTAGAATATTACTTAGAAAACATTTTATTGAGAAGAATATATATATTCCAAGAAACAAAATACATTTTACAAAAAAGATCAGATAAATTTGACAAGTGCTTCGTCAAATATCGTAAGAAACGAACAAATATAAAACATATATTCTAGAAGAAATATTGACTTAAATGGAATAATATTATTGAAAAGTTTGTAATTCTTGATTCGTCCCATGAATCTTCCCACATGTATGCGATGTCGAGCGATAATTCGAGTTGTTACTATTTCTTCAAAAGATAGTTGCGGTTGTTTTTCTAAGAAGGGTGAATGCACCAATGTAAGATGAGAAAATTTACGTTCAAGTATAAAACCTCTAGCCGACATCACTTGATCACCGTTCTCAAGAAGTTCAATCAGACTATCGGGTCTTTCCATATTTAAAAGAGCTTGATCACTTGTCACACCTCCACACAGAGAAGAAATGTATAAGGTGGGTCAAGAGTAACCTAACAAAGATTTTTTTTGAATTTTTTCTTTGCGCATTGTTAGTTAGGTTTCATATTTGTACCACATATAATAGATGATATAACTCGACGATACAGCATATGATCAGTATCTATATTATGAAACGTTTATCAACATAGCACAATTAGAAAATGATATGTGACATAGTACATTTTTGGAAAATAACTATGATAATGAACTTTTTTACAAATATTATTCAGTATGTCCACCTTCTGAGTCTTTACAAAGCTGCAATCTTTCCGGTACTGATTGACACACTCGTCAACATAGTTCGATTGACAAACTTCGCATTTCCATAACAATAGCATTCTTGAGTGCTTGAAGAGTTCGATGCTTTGCCATGTACACACGCTCTTTCAGGAAACCCCACAAAAAGAAATCAGTCAGAGTCAAGTCCGGAGAACAAGCCAGCCATTCAATTGGTCCACACCAACCAATCCATCGACTACGAAACTTGTCATCTAAAAAGACACGAACGGGTTTGGCATAATGAGCTGGTGCTCCATCATGCATATAAAATATTTTTCACAGATTCGTTTGAGATTCAATATCAGGATCAATTTCTTTATCGATCTTCTCAAGATAGATGTCCACAGTCACACCTCTGCGCTATATCATAAATATAAGAACCACAAAAAAACGAATCAGTGGATGGACAATCAAACCACTTATACCATTGTCTACAGATGTCACCTTTAGCATATATATGTCATCTAGTATATGTAGTATAAATATGAAACTTAACTAACAATGCGCAAAGAAAAAATTCAAAAAAAAATCTCTGTTAAGTTACTTTTGGCTAGGGATCGGCGGTTTCAAAAAGGATCGGAACCGGCGGTTTCAAAAAGGATCGGAACCGGCGGTTCCGGTTCCTAAAATTGCAAAAACACCGGTTCCGGTTAACAGGAATAAAAAAAACACCGGTTCCAGTTTCTTCGTAAAATATTTCATGGAACCGCAGCCATTAAATCACTAGAAAAATGAAAGAAAATGTAGTTTAATTCGTGAAGCTTTGGTTCTCTAGTTGTTCAGTTTAAATGAAATTAATATTTATTAGAAAAAGACTGTTCAAAAGTGTAAGTGAAAGTAAAACAGTAAGAAAATTTTTAACAATACTATATGTACAAGACATGATTGTTTAGCTACAACCGTCTGATGAAATGAGTCAATGACATCCTTTTTTATCTTCTTGAGTAACATCATTATCATCATATATACACATGTTGTCCTGTTCAACCTGTTTGAATCTTTTTGCTGAAGCTGTTGCTATCAATTGTTTCCGACTTTCAATTGAATTTGAAGATAATATTGGATCAGTTTTTTCTTTTAACTTGAAGGTGGTTCAGAAAAATGATGTTTCAGCTGTTCTACTCCGTTTTGTGTAAAACTAAAGTTCTGAGAGAAAGGGTTCAGAAACGGCCAAAAACTGATCAGTTGATTTCCAGAGATCCTCCATTTTTTCAATAAATGGAACGCTTTATTACATTATTATTACTCTTTAGAACATATATTAATAAAAACAGGATGAGATTAGTCAGAGATATAGAAGTTTCCAAAGAAATCAAAAATTTTCTCCCCTCACGAAATTTTTCGAAAAATTTCTTTAAGATATTTTTTCCGTCGCTTATAGACCAACGTTATTTAACATAAAATAAACAACTAGCACACAACGAAATGATCCATGTTCGATAAATTCCTACTATTGATTTCTTTAGCCATGGTATAGTTCAGCAAGCGATAAAAAGATGTAGAAAAAAACTGGAAAAAAGAATAACGAAGAAATTATATTTCGGCAGTAATGCGTTTGTTCTTGGAAAGATCAAAAATAGAGCAAACCTACAAAGTAAAAATCTCAAAAGAATAAATTATATCCAGTAACAGTTAGTTACGAAGAGAATGAGATTTTCTTTTCTATAACTTTTTTTCTCAAAATTTCCTTCTCCGCGCGGGGGCAACCGAGAAAGATTTTGCACCTCTGTGGTTAATAATCATATGGAAAAAAGCCGGTTCCAACATTTTTATTTTCGCGGTTCCGGTTCCAAAGACATCTAAAATAATGTTTCAAATTCGGTTCTCGGTTCCATTTTTTTTGGAACCGCCGATCCCTACTTCTGGCCCACCCTGTATATTGAAAAAATCGAGCGACACTATTTTTTCCATGAGGATATGTGCGATCATTCGTGATAAATTTTGTTGAAATTGAATGGAATTGTTGAGATCTCTTCAGTAAGCATAAGAAAATGGTTCACGTGAGCAACACACATATAGATACCTGTAAAAAAAAAGAAAATTTACTATCGATATAAATAGAAAACATTTGATGTGATATGATATCACATACATGGATTGCATTATCTTTTCTGATCTTTACTGAAAGTGAAGAAATCAGAATAAATATTTCTTGTATTATTACCTCAAAGTCCAATTATGGGAATAGCAATATAATGAATCAATGCTATTCGAGTTCTGATCGATTTGAAGCAGAATATAGCAAGTAGATTATAAATAAACTAGCCCGGTGTATAACATATATTGAGCGTCAATGGTTTCATCATTTTTATCTTGTATATCTTCACCTAATATATGATTGGCTTGTGTGAAATTAACCGACGAACGTATATAAAATATACACACGACCAGAACAGATGCACAAACACGAACTATCAATATAATATAACTTTTGATAAATGGTATAACGAACGATAGAAGAAAGTAAAAAACTAGACAGTGATCAATGAAAGAAACGAAAATAATTAATATTATGGACACGTCTGATGAAGAATTATTTCTAAGATCTATACATCTATGCATACACTACGCATATTTGATGGATAGCAATATGAGATATCTACATTGAATACGAGCATTATCCTCAGATAACTCAATTACATTATCAAATAATGTGTCTATTGTTGTCAAGCAGGTGGACAATATTGAGTGGGACAGACATGACAAATAAAGAGCTCAAAGTAGAAAAAAATCAAATGATATATTCTTGTGAATATATACATTCAACACTATCTCATGAGATACAATTACAGGTTGCCAACCATTTGAAGATATTGATTTATCAATTACTAATTAGTAAAGATTTTCCCTTTGTAAATGTGCTTTTGGTCAAGGTGATGAGAAAAATTTCAAAATATATCTAATTAATTCTTATTTTACCAACATTAAAATATGAACATAGATAATTATTTTTGAACAAAATAGTCTAAAATAATAACTGATTTTCATTTACTTATCAAGTATTTCTCATTAACGCACGAAAAACATAAAAAATAAATTAGAATGAATCATAGCACCAATCAATAAATACAACAGCATCAAAAAAAAACTGTTTTGGAAAATAGTAAGTAGAATAAAAAAGTTCTAATGGTTTTGGAAAATTTTAAAAGTAAATAGTAAATTATAACGTCATATCTTATCGAAGGAGATGTACACTAATACAGTTTTTCAGTCTTGGTAGCAATTTGTATTGCTATCCTTGTAGAAAACTTCACAGCATATCTTTTTAAAAAAAATTAAGATTATACGATTAATCTATACTGAGATATTGGCAAAATACTAACTGTCGCAATCATCATAATTCATCAACACGATTATATGTTAATATCTAAAGAATTAAAAAGATTTTCCTTTTCAGATGTCAAATTCAGGACAAAATGACTAGTTCTCTTAAGTGTGTTAACAACAATATGTAGGACAAACATAGCTACAAGCTAGAATCTAATCTCAAATATAGCAAAATTCATGAAAATTTCAATGTCTGAAGCATGATTGCACAGTAATTATTCATCTTTCTATAGTTACTCATTTCTCAGTCACATGTTATCATCACATGTCTATTCACCTTTTGCAATGTATTTTTGCGCATATTTGATATTCTATCCTCTATTATATATATATATGGGCATGGCCAGTCATGATGATACCCCATTAATGTTTTTTTCTATTTTAAAGATAAAACATACTATTGTTCGAGTAATATGAGAGAGGATACTAGATAACCTTGAATTGGCCTGAACAATACCATATTTTATCCTTACAATAGTAAGGAAAAGTTACTAACTTATGATTTGACATGCTAGCTTTTCTCTACTATTGTAAGGACAAAACATGGTAGTGTTCGGGCCAATTCAGGATTATCTAGTATCCTCTCTCACATTACCCGAACAATAGTATGTTTTATCTTTAAAATAGAAAAAAACATTAATGGGGTATCATCATGAATGGCCATGCCCATATATATGTTGTAGTAGAAATTAAAATGCAGTAGAATTTAAAATT
>JAJEKB010005383.1:0-18662 GCA_022393335.1 Macrotrachela quadricornifera | reverse complement strand
TGGATGTGTTATATCAGAATGACCTCCCCGATTGCCTATACCATCAGTAAAGTGAATTTTTCTCCACAAAGAAAATAGATCAAAACAAAAGCGATGCATACTTTTATAGAGGCTGGTATGAGGATTAAAATTAAAAAAAAATTGGCTCTCGCACCTCTCTACAAAAACTAGATAGGTTTACAAGATCTGCTTATTAGTAGTCTAGTGGAACATATTAGAAATATCATCATTAGAAAAATTTTTGGGTAGTAACGATTTCAGACATTTTCTAGAATCAGTTTTTGATGCTGAATCTAAAAAATATATTTTCAAAAATTTTCAAGAACAGGAACATAGTGATTTCTGCATATTTTGTCAAAAAACCTGACTTTTGGGAAAACTCGAGTTTTTCAAGGATTTTGTAATTTTTGACTACAAAATAGCTTCTAAAAGGAATAAAAAGTAGTTCATCGTGATCAGCAGCTCACGCTCTATCGAACCATACGGAAAAAAAATAAAAATAAATTTCACTCGTTTTTTGCATTGCCTGCACCTTACATCTATTTATTTTTTATGAAAAAATCGCTAATCATCGTTTTATGCTTCACTCCTTTCGATATGAAGCGTTCTCTTCATTTTCACGAATTAATCGCACTTTCGCAGATAAAGTGAATGTGTGCTTTGTCACCATTTTACAATCAAAGATAGAAATATGTGTTATTCTCTCACATAGAATCAATTAACTAGAAATATGTGTTATTCTCTCACATAGAATCAATTAACTAGAAATATGTGTTATTCTCTCACATAGAATCAATTAACTCATTGCGAACTATTCACTTTCATTGTTCTGTTTGTTCCGTATATACGGCAAAGCTTGGTGTGAAGAATTGACCGTCAAAAATTGACTTATTATCGCTTTATTATGTACAGTCTATTCTTTTTTTATCTTCTTAAATGAGACATGGAATTTTTGCTTCTATCTTGTACATATGTAGTAGGTTCTTTTTGATATTGAACCATCGACTATGTATTATGTTAAAGCCACCTGGTGAGACTCTTAGTCAATTCGAAACGTGTGGTGGTAGCTACAGATTTCTTTGCTTTCACCCTAACGAAAATAATAGCATAGAGTTGTAACTTTTTTCATAATTATAATGGATTACACTTTTAAACGATTAAAAATTCCCATGATAGTTTTAACGTGTTCAGAACACCTTCGATTCTTTTAAATGTGCCAAAGCGTTTTTTTATTGATCATGTCTGCGTGGGTAGATGTATTATGTCATTGGCAACGTTTCGAGCAAGAAAGATATCACTGGTGCACCAAGAGCAAACATTGAGAGTATGGAATAAATGCTCTCTTACTTCCTTTGTTTTTCTTTCTTCGCCACCAGTTTTTTACCTTCTTATCTCTCCATCTTCGATGTTTCACACATGAATGTCGTCATCTTCATTCTTCTACAGGGTGGTATCGTCAGCAAATATTTTTCAATTTATTTTTTTTAATATCTAGTCACATTTTTTGTGTCTTATTCGCTGAGTACCAAGACGCCAAAGTAGGGAGAAAAAGAATCAGGCGGTAAACGGCGCAAATTCGTTTCTCGATATTTCGATGACATCAAGTGGAGAACAGAAACCTTGTATTGGCTGTAAAAATGGAGTGGCTAAGTGTACTGGATGTGAAAAGTACTTTTGTTTTCCTCATTTTACAGAACATCGACAAGAACTTGATAAAAGAATGGATGAAGCCGTACATGAGTATAATCAGCTACGGGCAGCTCTCAATCCTCAAGAAACTGCACATGTACTTCTGTCGCAAATTGACGAATGGGAACAAGCATCAATTCAAAAGATCAAAGATGCGGCCAAACAAGCTCGAGCAGATATACAAGTATGTCTTGATCGTACGAAGCAGATGTTGGTAGATTCACTTGACAACATGAACGAACAATTGAAATTAAATCAAGCGTCAACTGTATACACCGAAAAAGAACTCGACGAATGGGTGCGGCAGTTGAAACAGTTGGGGCAGATGCTAGAGAAGCCACCGAATATAGACGTTATACAGGATGACGGAATACATTCGTCTATTTCTATGATCAAAGTGTTAAAGAAATCCGATACTGAAGAACATCCCATGAGTAGTGAAATAGGAGCGCAGTCAACATCAACATCGCCATCAGTAACAATCTCAACAGGTTTGTTAATTTCTTATTTGATCATCGATGACTCCTTGGAATATATTGTAAACTTAAAGGCACTTCCTATAAAATATTTTGAGCAAAACATCCCATGGAATACTTTCCAATTGTGCTCATTAGATATTGACTCTACGGATGTCGCTTAGTATCGTTAAATGACGTGTTGTGGATAATTGCTAGTACGAATGCTAACTGTTTTCATTTGAGCGAAGGAAAATATCCTCAAACTTCTATTTCTACAGACATGTGAGTAGGATTTTCATACAGCTGAGAAGAAGAACTTTAGCCAGTGTTAGAAGCACATCTAATTGATAACAACTATACTGGCATTTTTATCGACAATTATAGGAACTGTCGATGCAAAGCAAATTGCTGTATTAGTATAAATAGAAAGGAACCTAAGCAAAATTCGTTTTCTCTTCGTAGTTCTGGAGATATAATAAAAGATGTATTGATCGGACTTGATTCTCTTCATTCTTGATGGTATACTGTAGTTCCCGTGTGATGAACCCTCAATGTGCGATGGAACTCTCTGAAGTGTAGAGGCTCTACCGAATTGACAACTGAAAACTTCCCCAGTGAAAATTTTTTGAGTAAAATCGGATTATTGTGAAAAAATCTAGATTTTAATCTCATTTTGAAGAGTTTGTTTGACAAAAAGGATTAAAATCTGGATTGTACTTCATAGTAATCCGATTTTAATCATAATGTTTTTCATACTTTTCACTGAGTCATCGCCGAGTAATCGATACATGTGTTTGCACCAATATTTTACTCTAAGGACAAAAGTTAGCAAAGTCAAACCATCCTGTTAATGAAGGAAAACTTCTCAGTATTCAAAATTTGCCAATATACACGAGTTTAGTATAGAGATGCACCAAGCTTAAGTCTACTCAATCCTAATTAATTGGACATCGTGCATCCCTAGTTTGGTATAACTAAGCGTCGACGGAATACATACGGCCATGGAAGAAAGACAAGACTTCAATCTTAATGTGTTATTGGTGTGTACGGTAAACTCGATCTAGCGAATATCATCATCGACAGTCGGGTACAGACATTTTTTCAGCAAGAAATAAGTATTGGCTACGGTGGCAACATAGTTTTCCTTAAATGTTTTAGAACTTGACCGTTCAGCATATAATGTTGACACGTGCAGAACAGCATTCCATAGACTCTGAGACCTGTTTGAAAGTTGGATTTCATGATATATTGTTCAAAATTACGCCAGCAACTAAATTCTGGTGTGCAGAAATCTATCAATGAATATTCAAGTACCTTTTATCGAGCCAAGATCATTCGTACAAAAATAATGCCTCTAATAATCCCATAGAACTAACATAGATATCCAGAGAATAATCAGAGGAGTCTTGCTACCAGAGAGAAGCTGTGTTTTCATAGCTGAACTATGGGCTGTTTTCTAGGATTTTGTCAAGCTTCGAAGCCTGGAAAATCGTGAAAAACTAAGCTCACCCAGTACGAGTTTTTGCCTGCATCCACATTTCGTAACATTCTATGTCACGGTCTGCCAATTCTAACCCTCTTTCTGTATAGGTCAAATTTTTTCAGATATGGGCAAAATCATTTAATAGTGATGTGACTTTGTAAAATTACAACGCGTATATTCCAGGCGAATGAGGTTTCCTAGAGTTGATTTTTGTATGCTATACGTATGTTTGGCTATCCAATATGCCCCGAGTAAATCAGCTCTAAAGACTGGTTCAGAGGAGTTATTGATAAAAAAAAGCAGTGTTAGCGATGTGACGTTAAACAGGATATCGATCTCTACTTTTTACCTTTCGAATAAAAAATGCTCAAAATAAAAACAACATTTTTACAAAACTGATTAGTACATTCTGTAGTCCTCGTTTGAGGCTACAAAACCTGTAACAAAAGACTTTTTGAATATTTCTAGGTTTTTAAAAAGAATTCATTTTTTTCGTGTTAGTGACGTGACAATTTTGTTAGCGGCGAGACAGAGTACGACTGTACGAAGAAAAGTTTGCTGCAATAATATGATGAAAAATTCCGAACCAATTTCAAAGGATACAAATCTTCTTCAAATTCTCTAGATTATGTTGACAAAAAAATTTCTACCTCAGAATCTCATGGGACCCCTAGGCGGCCATTTATGAGAGAGAAATTTTTGTAAAACAATCTGGCTGAAAATTTTACCATAGATGCAGGTTGGATTGAATAGTCAATCCTGAAATTTCTGAATATTTCTCTCATATAGTTCGAGGGATGTTCACTTATTACTGTTTAATTATTAAACTAATTAATTAATTAGTTTTAATTAGTAGTCAATCGAAAGAGCAAACATTTCTACGCATGTCTATACTAAAAGCAAATTTTTAGAAAAATTACTCTTATAAAGAAATAAAGAAAGGTAAGAGAGGGGTATGTCCTATTTTGCATGATCTTGTCTATATACACCTGCATGTTCTCTGTTGGGAATATATCTAACATCATCCTATAATTTTCTTGTAACGCGTCGAAATTTTCTGCCCAATAATGGCATCACGATTTCTAGCAGCTTTTCATGATCTTTTTATCACGAAAGAAACCGCAGTATCTGAGCATCCAGTTGGTACTAATAAGACACTGAAAGTACTACCGGGACTAATGGTTGAAAAAAATAAAAAATATGCAGAATGTATGGTGTTTGGTAGCATATACTAGTGATACTATATCACGCCTTTACATAAGCCTGCACAACGCCACAAATAGTCCAGTCAAGCACATGTAATTTCAACAGCAGTTTGAAGGTCTACTGGAAGAACACAGGAGCAACCCACTAGTTCTTAGGAAACGTTCTCGCAGCAAAGAAAAAGAAGGAAGTGCCCGACGTGCATATACATAAGCGTGAGGACAGTTCAGCACGATCAGTTTCCGCCTTATAGTTGTTCGTCAGTCTTCAATCTTGGATCAATATTTGCGTAATAATTAAGGCCCATTGATTAGTAGTTGCCCAATAATCAATCGACTTCTAAAATAACCTATCTGGAACGTCGTTTTCTGAGAGAATTTCGGAAGTATTGGACGATTAATTAGAAAAACCTAGGTATCCTTTACGATTGTCAATCAATGTTGAAGACTGTAGATCGCTGATATGCTTCGTTCCATAAATATTTTTAGTACCCGCAAGCCTATCTAATCTTGACAACGACAACATTCGTTGCACTACAAAATTTATGTTGTCTTTCATAGCTGTTTACGCCATGAATCGGCATCTTTGCAGACAACTTTGGGTTGTATTAATTAACTATTGCTCAAAATCTTTAAATCTCTTTCAGAAGACGAAACTTCAACTTCAGTATCCGAATGACTGCTTGATGGCGAAGATGGTTATAAGGCAAATTTTTCTTCGCCTTTCCTTCATGCATAGGCTGTTAGAGAGGTCCTTCAAATATTCAGAAGAAACTAAGGTGAAATCGGTGACAAGTCAAAATAAATATAGTCTAGCGCTTCCATTATCTCAAAATATCGATAATGATGTATAAATTCGAGTTATTCTTAATTACCGAAACTGGCAAGGGCGCTTGTAAACAACCTGAAGAAACTTTCCATTAATTATGGTGTCTCAGTTACGACTAATCAAATATAATAATGGTCTTTCATTACCAGATAGCATCTAGCATTTGATCTAAATAACAATCGTCATAGACGGAGAATACATCCTATTCCGTGATGTTGAACATTGGCGGAACCAGTTCCGCCTAGGATCTAGTTACATCCGGTTCCGGAAACAGATATTAACATAATACGATTCAATTCCGCCATCAGAGGGAATTCTTAGGAATTCCGTCTGATTCCGGAATCATATATGCATTAGTCTTTATCGTATGCTTCTAAGTTATCATAGTGAATAGATCCGGAATCAGATGGAATTCCTTCCGATTCCGGAATCGTTTCTCAAACTTCATGTAATTCCGGAATCGGTGGAATTAGTTCCCTAGGCGGAACTAATGCCCTAATGTTCAACATCGTGGAATAGGATGACTGCTCCATAGACGCAAACTAGATCTACTTTTAGTACTTTCTTTCATCAGGCCAATCTATACTCTTCTTACTCATCTGTTTAGTCCAAACTAAGACGAATACCCACGAGGCGCCAAAAACAAGTCATTTCGTCTGCCCGTCTGATGATTGCAGTAATGAATGTACTAGTCACCATCGGGATGGTGGTCATTGTCCTCGTCGTTATTATACTTATTATGATTCTGGGTGTGATGCTAGTAATGGTTATAATGATCGTACATGCAACGAATGTGGACGTACTACTCGTCGCACTTATCAATGCAATAGGTGTTATCTTATTTATTGTAAATCCTGTTGTTTTCAATAACAATTATTCGTAACAGATGGAAAATGATAGACTTATGGGATTCTTGAAAACTTTGCAGACAGGGTTTGAAATCAAATGATGCACTCCGAGAATAAACAATGCTAGGACTGTGAAGCTGTGTTTTATTCTATGCGCATGAAATCACAACATGCTACTCGGAGTTGCTCTTTATTAACAATATAATTTCATTAAATTTTTGACACAACTGTGTAATGCTAGAAGCTATTTCCCTATTATAATGGCGCTTTCTGGTTATGATATGAAATGAGTTTCATTCATGCAACATGCGAGGAAATCTCGGAGTCAAAAAAACTTTAAATGATACTATATGTAGGGAGAAAACTCTGTTCTGTAAAATGAAAAACTAGAGTCTCTCAAGAGTAATTATTGTGTTTTGTCTGTTTCAGCCTAAATGTGACACGCTTTTGAAGCCATTGTGTCGATCGTTTGTAGCTCGTTTTTTTGTAAATCTCATCCTCAAGATGAGTGTCAAATAAATTAATTTTGTCATTCCTATCGATTATCTCTACGTCTTTTTCAAGAATTCTTAAATAGGCATGAGGTAAGACATGCACAAATTTTGTATACTGTTCACTGTTCTTTAAGTGTACTGAACGAGAAACGGTCTCTGAAGTACCACAGCTAGCTCAATCTTGAGAGTGAGGGTGAGTTTATCAAATAACTAACACTATCCGGATTTGACCTCATTTAAAGAGATATTTCATCAGATGGTATAGAAATCTGTATAAATGAGATATAACCACGATCCAAAAATTGGCAATTTAAGAAAATCTGGAAAATTTTCTTAAATTGCTTGAATTCCACTATATCTTTTAAGAGAAGCATGTCTTCACCCTCACTATCGAGAAAGCCTTGGAATTCAAGGACATCTGGAAAATCGGAGAAAGTTTCTTAAATTGCTTAATTTTCCAGAATTCCTCAAATTTCACTATATGTGTTAAGAGAAGCATGCCTTCACCCTCACTATCGAGAATGCCTTGGAATTCAAGGAATTCAAGGAAATCGGGAAAATCGGAGAAAGTTTCTTAAATTGCTTAATTTTCCAGAATTCCTCAAATTTCACTATATCTTTTAAGAGAAGCATGCCTTCACCCTTACTATTGAGAATGCCTTGGAATTTAAGGAATTCTAGTAAATCTAGCAAATTTGGAAAATCTAGAAATTTTCTTAAATTTGCCAATTTGTGGATCGTGGTTACTGCTGGTATAAATAAATTCAAAACCTCGAAAACTCCAAAGAATTTCAAGAGTTTTAAATTCTTTTTAATAAGCAGCAGATAGTCTTCATCAAACTATAGTGAGTTTAACAAATAACTACCACTATCCAGATCTCGGTCCTATTGAAAAATCTTATCGAGTGGTATGAAAAGATAGAGAAGAAAATTATTAATGAAAACAAACAGAGACCATTTATAAAAGCTTATGATATCATCGTGCTGTGTCTGATATAGATAAACCATTAAAATATAGTTTTAGTGTGTTCATTATCGAGGGCATGTATTATTGAGTTAGCATCGAAGCATTTTAGTTTACTAAGACATCTGTTTGATTAAGAAAAATGTCTATTAGAAATTGTCTATAGTATAGAAAAAATCTGGTAGGATCTATTTTGTTTTTTTAATGTACTTTAAGCTATAGAGATATGTAAGCGGTACGGGTTTGGTACACTTTGCCGACACCATTTCGCCGACTGGTTGTTTTGCAGACAGGTACTTTTTGCCAACAGATTTCTTTTTTGCCGACAGTTACAATTCAATGACACTTGTGTTGCCACCATAGCTCGTTTATTTCTAAGCTCATTGAACCTAGTAGATTTCAGGATACAAGATGAGAAGGGATCTGAGTTACTTTCTCTTGGATAGAGGGCAAATATATAGATAAATAAAGACCAAGAATACAGATAATCACGAAATACAATCAAATTTTTATTGCTTTTTACAAAATTATTTCTTTTCACGGATTTTCAAAATGCTTTTAGTAACAACTATAAGTATTTATAAGGAAAGATTATGGGCAATGCTCCGAAGGAAATCAATAGCTGATCTATTACCACGATCAGCAATAACATTTGCAAGCCTATTTTCGTGATCTTTACGCTTCTTTGGAGCTGGATCACCGCGAATTGATCTTTCAATTTCGATTTCCACGATATTTTGTTCTTTTGGAATTTGTTTAATTATTGTGAAAATACCAACATGGGATCTAGCAATTAATGTTTCCGTGCATCTATGCCAGGCTTCGACTTTGTTTTGAGTTCTTGGAAATACAAGTTCCATGTTATCAAAGACAGATCACATCGAAGGTGAAAATAATGGATTGTGTCTTTAAACTAAGTCGCTTCCCAAGACTCTTTTTACTTTTCCATGCACATAGTTATTTTCGAACCATTCAATAATTGGTTCAGCTTCAGATACTAGTAAAGTTTTGACTTCATCAAATGCATCAGGATTTTCTAAAGGGTTTAACACATTCACCACGATGGGATCCACCGGTGGACCCCACTATATTTTAACAAGAAACTTAATAGAAAAACGTTTTCTTTTTTTTTGTTTTATTCTTAGGCGAAAGGTTACTCATAATGTGCGATCTGCTTTGCCTTCACTATTTTCAAAATCATTTGTTACATAGCATAATGCTTCTCGTTAAAACAACCAAGACAAAAAAATTTGTTACAATCAGAACAGAAATTTTTTATTCTTTTTGGTGTTGAATGACACGCTTCTCTTGATTGTTGTTCCCTGTTTTTCTCGTAACAACCAACACAGCGTCTTCGGACATCGCGATCAGATCCTTTCTTTTCTTCAAGCTTGTGATCAGCTAGTTTGCGCTTCGAATAAGTTGGTGATTGTTGTCTTGGACCAGGTTTCAGCTTCTCGATTGGCATGCCAAGCAGTAAAGACCGGACAAGACTTTCACGAAAGTGCAGAATGCTCACTTTGCTTTCCGTGTAGTTTTCCTTGTATATCAAATAGCTATTTACTACTGCTGCCTCAAAAACTAATTCAAATGCCACTTTGTGGTACCATTTTATTGACTTCCTGAGACACGTGTAATATCCCAGGTCGATCGTTCCAGCGGCTGGATCCTGCAGGAAACTAGGCTTTTTCCGGTAAAATCCCGCCGTTTCCACGCCGGATTAAACCGGAAACGGCAGGAAAACAACACGGTTTTTGGAAGCAGTATTCCCGCCGGAATTTCTCCGTACCGGAACCGTTCAAATCCTTGGAATTCCAGCAATCGGAAAAAGCTGGAAAAAACCAATATCCCGCAGGATATCATCGGAATCACAGCGTAAACCACCGGAAACGGCGGGAACGAAGCCGTAAACCGCTGGAAATCACAACGTATCCTATTCTTAAAACCCAACTAGATTTCCAATACTATTTTTAGCATTTCTTCTGCAAAGCTCACTCTTTAACTTATCATAAATTCTATTTCTGTTCAATATAATTCTTTAAGTATTTTCCCATGATTATTCCGAAAAATACTTTAAACATTTCAGTTATTTTTTTCTCATACATTTTTCTGATGGATTTCTAAACGATTTCGCTCACGATTTCTCGAAGACTTCAAGAATTTCTGAATGAATTTTGACGATTTCGATCAAAATTTCTCAAGGATTTCTTGTATTTCTTTAAGGATTTCTCCAGGATTTCTTGTATTTCCTTAGGGATTTCTCCCGGATTTCTTGTATTTCCATAAGGATCTCTCAAGGATTTCTTGTATTTCTTTAAGGATTTCTTGTGTTTCCAGAAGAATTTCTTGTATTCCCTTAAGGATTTCGCAAGGATTTCTAGTATTTCCTTAAGGATTTCTTGTATTTCCATAAGGATTTCTCAAGGATTTCTTGTATTTCCATAAGGATTTCGCGAGTATTTCTTGGATTTCTTTAAGAAATACCCAAGGACTTCTATGATTCCTATAGGATTTTAATCAGATTTCCTCAAGCAATACTAGAGGATCTCTGCGCGTCTGTCGCTGGAATTGTACTAGGATCTTTCCTAGTCTCTCGATTTCATTAGGATCATTCCTAGTTTCTCGATCTCATTAGGATTATTCCTAGTCTTTGGATTTGATTAGGATCATTCCTAGTCTCTCGATTTCACTAGGATCATCCCTAGTCTCTCGATCCCAGTAGGATTATTCCTAGTCTTTGGATTTGATTAGGATCATTTCTAGTCTCTCGATTTCACTAGGATCATCTCTAGTCGCGCGATATAATTAGGATCATTCCTAGTCTCGCGATTTCATTAGGATCATTCCTAATTTTGCTGGGAAATCTCTGAAATCGTTCTCAGAAAATGCACATGAAATGAGAAAAAAACACTTGTATATATAGTTGTTAGGCTGCAAAACAAAACGGTGAATGAGTAGTGGTCAGAAATCTTATTTAAATTGTATTTAAATCTGATTTTTTAGATTTTTTTTGAAATTTTAACAGTTAGTTAAGTAAGTCTTTTCAAAAGGTATGTTTCAGTTGAATTTTTCACTCTATAATGCTTCAAAAAGATTTACTGGGAATTTGGATTTTTTGATAAAAATGTGTGAAATCCTCGCAGAACATGGAGATGATTTTGATGTATTCGCTGGCGAAAAAATTGTCACAAAAATACAGATGGAGCACTTAGAAACTTATTTTTTCTTTTTAAGCGAAATATAGCTGAGATTATACATTTACTCTTCATTCATCAGCATAATTAAACATTTTCCTCAGGTGGGGTAAATGTATAATGCTGATAGTTATCTCTGAAAGACCATCAACACTACGTTACACGATCAGACTTTGAAAAACTAATTTCACAGATCGGTAGAGAAAAGATTTCTATAGATATATTGTGAAGAAAGTTTTTTAAGATATTGGGAAATAAAAACATTATATAAGTTCTAAAGGACATGATTGATTTTATTACATATTTACCTCATCTTGCTCTAAATCATTAGAAAAGAATGCATGCTTATTTCAAGTAACTAGATAAAATTGAATTTTGTAACTTAATGTTGTGTGCAGAATTTTGATAGATCTGTCACTGTTGTGGAGAAATTCATATATTTTTGAAGATTCTATGAAAATTTCCGCATAGTTGGAAATCTAGTAAGACGTTCCTATTATCGAACTATTATGAAGTCCTATAAAAATATTTTCATTCTCTATAGTCCAAAAACAAGAAAAAATATATTAAAATAAATTTCAAAGCTGTTTATCATTATATTCATTCTGGATTTTTTGACGAACTTTGAGAATAGAAGTGATAGATTTTCTAGCACGATCGTATAACAAAAATTTTGAGATTTCTGACAAAAACAGTGAATAAAAACACGACCCTGATCGTTTCATATAACTACCTTACAACCTAAAGCTATAAAAAATACAAAGAGCTGGAAAGAGACTTGTAAAAAGTTTTTTTTGGAGAAATATCCGGTGAAAAGTTTCAAGATTAAATCTAGCAAATCCTGTAATGATAACCAAGATTATCCAACCCGATAATTCTGGATCATCATCCAGATTATAATATATTGCAATAGGATTTTTAATCTATTATAATCAGAGAAATCGATTTTGATACGTACCAAAATCGATTTCTACGATTGTAACGGATTAAAAAGTCGATTGCATTATATTATAATCTGGATGATGATGCAGAATAATCGAATTGATAATCTTGATTATCATTACAAGATTTACCAGATTTAATCTTGAAATTTTTCACTGGGTACTTTTCTTCGATGACCGTTAATGATTGCTGAATAATCGGTTTTAATCTGTGGTCATCTCTTAAGCTGATTTTAGTGTAGCAGTTACCCTTTGATCGATTTGAATCTATTATTACCTTTTACTTGGTTTGACATTGTTAGTTTTTAATCAATCATAATTGATTATTGTCAGATAATTCATTTTAATCAATTATTACTAGCTAATCGATTATTCTTATATAATCGATTTTAATCAGGTATATGGAGAAATATGGTTTTTCTCGAGATTCGACCGCGAAACCCTCGATAAGTCTATGGTTTTTCCAACTTTCAGTGTTAACAAACTATAGAGTTATCACTGTGCTAAAGTCAGACACATATATTAAAGTTGGAACTCCTATATAAATTTCTTAAAAATGAGATGGCGCAATTACATTAGAAATCGATTAAAATTGATTAAAGCCATAATAATCAATTATAATGGATTAAAAATAAAAAAATCGATTAGAATAGATTTTTTCTCAGAAAAACTTGACCAACCCATTAAAAACTTAATTAATCTTTGTCTATTTCCGCTAAAATCGATTAAATTTCATAACCTTCCACAAATTCTCAATATTCGATTAAGAGTCTCAATGGTTTTAATCAGCTTCTATGCGAACCAATTAAATTCGGTTTCAGTTGGTCGCCCTCGAAAATATTCTAACTAGAATGAGATTATTTTTCATTATGTCAACACGATCCAGATTATTCTTTGAATAATCCAATTTTTTCACAGAAATTCGATTAAAAAATTATTTTCATTCGTATTTTCACATTAAAAAAGTCTTTTTCGAACCATTGAAACTCGTTATTCAGGTTGCAATCAGATTTCAACTAAATTTCTAATTCAAACAATCGATTTCTCCGACTTCCCAGTAAAAAATATACGTGCTATAATCACGATTATTTTTGATTTTATACAAGTTTCCTCAATTTTTTCTCAAAAAATCGTGTTTTTTGAAAATAATCGGATTAAAATTGATTAAAATTCAGTAATCGGTTAAAAAACAATCATGTTTGGAAGATTTCAATCGATTATCTGATTTATAATCAAATTTTTACTTGAAATTGATTATAATTTGGCAAATCGATTAAAATCGTAATCCAACAAATGTGATTAGAGATTTTTGACTGATTAAAATCGATTAGTTTTGATTCTCATCAAATTTATATTCATAATCGATCATAATTTTAAAAATCAGTTAAAATCCTGCCATCAACAATTCTGATGATTTGATTTTCAATTGATTAAAACTACCTTTTTTTGATTAAAATCAGATTTATATTAATAATCGATTATAATCTCTATATCAGCAAATGTGATTAAAGGATCACCATTTACATATATTTGGTTATGCGCATTCAATCACAGTATTGTTTGGAATCTGAATCAATGCGTGTGCACGATTTACTATCCGCGGATTCACTGTCCACGGATTTACTGTCCGTTGATTAGAAAAATTTCATTCCAATTAACGTTCTTTTTGTGTGAGGATTTACTGTCCATTGATTACATAAAAAAATTTGTCAATTAGTGTTTGTCTTGCCTGAGGATTTGCTGTCCGCTGATTGATTGGAATGAGAAAAATGAGTATATGAGTGATCACTTCGTCAATCAATGGTTATTCAGAACAAACGTAACATAATTGTTTCAAAAAAGTAAATGTTTATGATTGAGCGAACAATTAACTAAATTCTTAATTCGATATGAGTAGTACTCATTAACTGAAAGACAAAAATAGTCATTAATATGATAAAATGTATATAAATCTTAAGACCAACTATTTTGGTATTATACTGTTTTTGACAATGTCAAATACTTTTGTTGAATCAACACACGACAAACGCCAACTATGCTACCTGGGTTACCGATATTCTTTAAAACGAACAAATCTAAATGGTTCTGAATATTGGATATGTGTTAAATGTCAATCAACAGCGACAAGTTATTCAGATTTATCGGTGGTTGTACACGACGAACACACACATTTACCAGTTGAAACTGATAAAGAAATATTAGAAATACGTCAAAACTTAAAACGTAAAGCTGTCGAAGAATCTGGTCTAATTGATCGAATAGTCGAAGATGCATTTCATGCAATAAAAGTTAAAACTCAATCTAATGGCTTGCTTGTTAACATGCCATCGATTAAAACAATTAAAAACATTTTACAAAAACAACGTCGCAAGACTCATCCTCCACTACCAAGATCAATTGAACAATTGTCGTTTCCATTACCCGACGTTTATTCCAAAACAATTCAAGGTGATACATTTTTGTTATACGATGAACCACTTGGTGGTGTTCGTTCTTTAATTTTTTCTTCTTATAATGATATGGTTTACTTGTCACAACATGATGATTCTTTTGTTATTATTCATATATTTATTATATTTTTTTGTTCGAATAGTACATTGCCATGCAATGAGTATTCATCTTTCCTTTCCTTTTCTTTAAATTAATCAATGGACGGTAAATCCTCGAATAAAAAAACACTAATTGAAATAAATTTTTTATGCAATCGACGGCCAGTAAATCCTCAATGATAAAAATCGAACTTTTTCGAAAAAAAAAGTCAATTAAAGTTAAAAATAAATCAACGGACAGTAAATCGTGTAAACCGAATCAATGATATCAATTCATGTAAATTAAAACTCTCTGATGAAGTATGAGCAAAGATTATAAGTATAAACTCTGGTCAGTTGTGTAGATCGTTACAAAAAACACTGCTTTGAAATGTTCATTTGATGATGTGTTTAGTTTCTAATAACTCATACAATAGAGGATAAGAGAAAATCAAGCGAAAAGCGGCAGATTGCAAGACTCAAGGACTCCATGAGGCACTGTAATCCTGTAGTCCAGCACCTCGAGTAACTTCATTGAACTCCAAAGGACTCCACGACTCTGGAGTCATTTGGGGCCCTAGACTCCAGGATTGCGGAGTTCCGTGGACTCTGTGGAGTCTTGGAATCTGCTGTTTCCCACTTGGAGAAACTCTTTAGATTAAAAAAGCATCGATTAAAATGTCGTGCACTGTACTTAAAAAAAAAGCTGTTAGCATAATTCCTGACGGGATTAAAAATGTGAAACACGATCTCAGTGGAAAATATTCTGCCTAAAATTCGGATTAGTTTTGATTATTCGGACAAGACTCCGATTTTTTTAAAAACATCTGGTTTTTGCAGAAAAGTCTGATTAAAAGTGATCTTCATGTTTTCACATCGAAAGAATCTTTTTCCGATCATTGAAATCTGTTATTCTGACTACAATCAGATTTCAATTAAATTTCTAATCGGAAAAATCCATTTGTCCGATTTCAATCCGGACTCAATCAATCTTGATAATTTTGCTGAATTCTAATCGAATTTATGATTAGAGACAATCGATTTGTTTGATTTCACTCTGAACTTGATCGCATATAATGATTTGTATAGATTTCAATCGGATTTATAATCAAAGATTATCGATTTCTCTGATTTCAATCTCAAACCATTCATAAATAATGATTTAAATATATTTTAATCAGATTTGAAATCAAGGGTAATAGGTTATTTTTTCATTTCCACCAAAACGTAATCATAGAGAATGATTTAAATACATTTCAATCGGATTTATAATTAAACCTAATCGATTTCAGCGGAAATAGACAAAGATCAATTAAGTTTTTAATGTGTTGCTCAGATTTTCTGAGAAAAAATCTATTTTAATCTGTTTTTCTACTTTTAATGAATTATTATTGATTATTTTGGTTATAATCGATTTCTAATGTAATTGCGCCATCTCATTTTAAAACAATTTATATAGGAGTTCAAATTTTAATATAGGTGTCTGACTTTAGCACAGTGGTAACTCTATAGTTTGTTAACACTGAAAATCGGGAAAATCATAGCACTTTTGAGGGTTTCGCGGTCGAATTCTGAAAAAAACGCTATTTTCCGATATGTCTGATTAAAATCGATTACATTGGAGTAATTGATTAAAATCAATTATTTAAGAATAATCAATTACCATCGATTGGTTAGTAATAATTGATTAAAATCAATTATCTCACAAGAATTAATTATGATCGATTAAAAGGTAACAATAGGTTCAAACTAACTACAAGGTAAGCATAGATTCAAATGGATTAAAAGGTAAGCAATACACTACAATTGGTTAAAGAAGTGAGTCACAGATTAAAATCGATAAAAATGAAATTTTTTGAAGGATTTCAATTGATTGTTAATCGATTATAATCAAGATTTTTAACCCGATTATTTTGAAACAAATCTCCAACTATAATCGATGAAAATCAGAAATTTTTAATCGATTATAATTGATTAGTGATTGATTTTAATTGTGATTATAATTATTTGATTAAAATTGATTAAAAACTTCTGATTTTCATCGATTTTGATTGGAGATTTGTTTCAAAATAATCAGATTTTTAATCATGATTAAGTCCACAAGATTTTTTTCATTTTCATCAATTTTAATCGTTATTTTTTTTACTGGGTTCAATCACAAACCAATCATAAATAATGATTTCAATGAATTTCAATCAGATTGGAAATCAAGGATATTAGATTATTTTGATTTCCATCTAAACTTAATCATAGATAATAATTTCAATAGATTTGAATCGGATTTAAAATCAAAGATTATCAATTTCTCGGATTTCAATCTCAACTCAATCATAAATTATGGTTTCAATCAGATTTGAAGTCAAGCGTGATAGATTTTGTTTGATTTTCACCTAAACTAAATCATCGATAATGATTTCAATAGATTTGAATTAGGATTGAAATAACAGAATTTGATTATCTTCGATTACAAATCTGATTGGAATCTATTCAAAGCATTATCCATGGTTAAGTTTATGTGGAAATCAAAAAAATGTGCTACCCTTGATTTCAAACCTATTTGAAATCCGTGAAAATCATTATCTATAATTGAGCGAAGATTGAAATAAGAGAAATCGATTATGTTTGATTATAAATCCAATCGAAATCTATTCAAATCTAATCTATGATTAAGTTTAGCTGGAAATCAAAACAATCTATTACTTCTGATTTCAAGTCACCTTCAAATCCATTAAAATCATTATCTATGATTTAGTTTAGATGGAAATCAAAAAAAATTATTACCCTTGATTTCCCATCAGATTGAAATGCATTGAAATCATAATTTATGATTGAGCTGAGATTGAAATCGGAAAAATCAGTTGTCTTTGATTATAAATCTGATTGGAATCTATTCATATCATTATCTATGATTAAGTTTAGATGAAAATCAAAAAAATCTATTACCCTTGATTTCAAATCTCATTGAAATCCGATTGAAATCATTATCTATAATTAAGTTTAGGTGTAAATCAAAAATATCTATTACCCTTGATTTCAAATCTCATTGAAATGGATTGAAATCATTAATTATGATTTAATTGAGACTGAAATCAGAGAAATTGATTATCTTTGATTATAAATCCGATTCAAATCTATTGAAATCATTATCTATGATTAAGTTTAGATGGAAATCAAAAATATGTGTCTAGAAAGCAAAAACATATACACCTGCATGCTCTCATTAAAACTTCAGTTGTTAGATTTCAACTTTGTAAACAATTTTAAAAATCTCCATTCATATGCCCATTACCGGACAGGAGACGATAGGATATGATCCGTATCCGACCATTCATAAGAAATCAATGAAATTGCTATTAGGAACCGTACAGGAAACGATAGTATATGATCCATATCCAGTATATCGTAAAGACCACAGGGAAACGTCGTCGGGAACCGCTCCGGATAAGATAGCCGGATCCAAATTTCACATCCGAAGCCAGTAATATCCAGGAACTAGACCGGATACGAAGACCGGAACCGGCGTTAAAATCCTGCTACAGAAATACACCGGAGTTTTATCAGATCCGGCCAGTTCCCGCCGTATGAAATTGACATGGGTATCAGATGAAACAGATCTATTTATAGAGGACGAGCAACGAACAAGAAGGGACCTAGGTTTCATTAATACATAGATATAAAGTGATTACAACACCTAGAAAAGATAGTATAGATATAAACCGAGTGATTATATGACCTGGAAAAGATAGTACGAGTACAAAGATCATGGTTACATAAAGTGCATAGAAGTGGTCTAGGTTTACACAAGGAATCCAGTCTCCTCATAACCTAACGAAAAGTAAAAATCATAAGAGGGATTATGTAAAGAAAATATAAACAGAATTATGGTATATGCTTATAGATCAAATATGAAAAAGGGTTTTTCAAAAGCCTCTTGGAAAACCTTTACTGAGGATACACCTTCGGAGGATGCTCATTTGATTTGTCATCGAGTTTTATTATTGTAAAAAAATTTCCATTCAATTTGACTGAAAA
>JAJEKB010005375.1:0-12903 GCA_022393335.1 Macrotrachela quadricornifera | reverse complement strand
AAAAAAATCAAATATCACAGAGATAATAATGAAATACAAAGATTGAGTCACTTTTATTGTTTTTTAATTTTCTACAACCATTTCTACACAGCAATAAAAAAATCGACATTTTACACAAATTCTCATTCTATGCACTAGCACTTTATAAAGTATGTACATGTAAAGAGAAAGAGAAAGTGTGAGTATTTTTACAATTACAAAAATAGAACGAGGAATCTTCATATGAAATGATAAATCATTACGACCCTAATTCATTCGGTAGACAATAAGATGACACAGTCGTATCGTTGATATATACAGTCATAACTCTTGACAGATAAATACGTTTTTGCTTATTTCCATCATTGTTATTCTTATTTCATGAATTTACTTTATTATAGAATAGCAATACTATACGTCAAACCATGTTTTGGCTACTTGTTGCATATTTACTCATCATACAATGTGAATATACTGACGGTAAACTTGCCGAAGATGTTGGATGCAGTGCTGAATATAATAAATTAACAGCAACAAGTAGGATAATCGTTGTGAGAAATTCACAATATGTGTCTGTATTATATCTTTTTCAACTTAATAATCAATGTTTCGTGAAAACTTACAAAACTGGTCTAATTTTCAAAGGCTATGATCGACCGTACATGCTACATAGTACCTTTTCCGATTTTAAAATACCATTGTCAACACTAGAGTCTCAAAATATAATAGTAATGGTTGAAAATACGGGATTTTGTCTTAAATAATGTGACTATACACTTTGCATAGTGCAATCTTTAATCCAATTTTTCATTTAAAACAGCGTAGCTAAAAATCCTTTGTACATCGTCTAAATAATTTCGAGAAACAGATTTAAGAATAGACTAGAAAAATCATATATGCTAATATGGCAGTAATGAGCTCAGAAATGTGACTGATGCCAAGAACTGCAGTTTATGCACGAATTGAGCCAGGATAAAATAAGATCAGTTCCACTAATTTCTAATACAATCTTTAAAGTATAGTGTTGTATATTTTGACAATTGTCATTACGCTTTTTCTTTCTTGTTAGCTTCGTCGTTCAAAAAGATCATTGATGCTGGCACTCCTTACATGCATAATCGTGGTTATTCTCGTTCCATTCGCGTAGACGGTGCATATTCTACTATCTACCTAGCTGGTGTTACTTCCACCAGAGATCTTTATACTAATCGTTCTCTTCTGGGCGATTTTGAGGGACAAGTACGAAATATCTTTGCCCGAATTAATCAAACATTAGTGGAACAGTATTGTAGTACATTACATGATCTGGTAGCAACGACCGCATTTATCACTAATGGAACTTTCGGAAAACGATTTGCAGAGCTCAGAAAGGAAATATTTAATGGACATGATTTTCCAACGAGTGCATTAATTACGATCGCATCCTTGGCTAATGAAGAAATGCTGGTCGAAGTACAATCAGTAGCGGTGATACCATCCAGAAATAAAGAACAAAGAATCCGTTCTAATAGTTTCATCATATTCACGTGCTTTTTCTTTATATATCAGACGTTTTCTTAAAGAATGACCTCGATCTCTTGTATGGTTTGTCCAAAAAGTTTGTGCGTGTGACTGTTTTTTGATTAACTCAAGAACGGTAACAGCCAGAGACCTGCAGTTTTCACCGATCGAAAGAGGAGGAGTTAGGGCATCTTTTTCTCTGATAGTGTAAAAGATAGATTTTGATCTTTGATTTAGAAAGAGGCACGTCAGATCTATAGTTCAAGATACAATGCACTTTCTTACCTTTCATTGCACTTTCAACGAAGCATCCAGCTGTGATGATAAAAAATACGAAAATCTAGTACAGCATCAGTAAAATTACTTATTATTTTCGTATGCAAACACGCAGTTTCATTTGTCCAATGTTAGATAGCAGTGAAAAATCCATTTGTATTGTATCTTGAATTATAGATCTGACGTCCCTTTTTCTAAATCAAACGGCAAAATCGAAATTTACGTAGAGTGCAAGTGATTTTCATGTTTTTCAAAAATGATCACTTTGAAAAGAATTTTATCTCGCACATTATCAGAGAAAAAGACGCCCTAACTTCTCCTCTTTCGATTGGTGAAAACTGCAGGTTTCAAGCTGTTACCATTTTTGAGTTAATCAAAAAACAGTCACACGCACTGACATTTTGGACGAACTATACATAACATATCTACCATATAAAACTGCTCTTCGTCTTTGTTGAATATATAAAAATAGTTTTTAGCGTATTTTCTCATTATACATAGCAGATAATTAAGTTATTCTAATAGAAAATATTACGAATTGTCTTGATTGAATAATACTTCTTTTTCACTTAAAATAAAAAATTCATATGTGATTCTATTCTCCATTATATGCAGCTTAACGTTAACATGTGGAATGATGTCAATGATTTCCATGTTGTCGTATTGATGGAAAATTAGCTAAACATGGCTAACAAAAATGATGATAACATTTAATACAAAACATATGATCATGACCATAATTTTTTTTTAATATTCGATATGAACACTTTGAAAATTTTTTAGAACTTTCAACAAACCATTTTCGCTTGGATTTATCATTCAGATTACTCTCAGTGTCATATTCTTGATGGAGAATATATCGATCACATATCTTTTAACAAGTTTACCATTACCATTTATAAAAAAGAATATTTTTTATCATATCATAATTGAGTTTAATTTCACATTCAGGTTCAGGACAATAAATATCATCAATAAATGTTATTTGTAAAGCCGTTTGAACTTAATGAAAAAGACAAGAATTACACTCAAATCAACTTAAATAGCGATAATCATTTGTAAAATCTAAATCATGATTACACATCAAACATGTTTACTATTTTTTCTTCATGGATATTGGTAGTGATCTGTTTAATATCATTTTCTCCAACTTTGTTTATTACCACTTGCAGTGAAAAGACTTGTTCAGTTGATGTTAAGTTTTTTTATTAGCTTAGCAGCAATATGAGCAAATCTTTAACTGAAAAGTGAGATTTTTGAAAAAACTAACCTATGAACAATACGAAGTATGTGATAACTTATTAGATTTAAAAAACAAATGTCAGTGTAGCATGATGTAATAATCAATTATTATAACATCTATTAATTTTTAATAATGTACCCCTCAAGAAGTGGAAAACCTTTATTGCGTAATACAGGCTTATTTTATATTTTCGTAGCGACAATTAATGTATGTCTCGTTTCGTATTTGAATTATGCAATAACTATCATGATGAAGTCGTCTAGCAGAACTACATTGGTGTATATATAATATTGGATTGGCACGAAATTTTTTGCGTTATTTTTTCAAATTTTATTTTTATTTTTTAACTTCAAGGTTACAACTAACTTTCAACAATATATGCTCTATTTTAAGGTCGTTCTGGTCGTCGAATTTTTTCTTGCGTAGATGATTAGACAGAGAACGGTTCAAGTGGAAATCTGTAGGACCCAAATCTAAACAATAAGATGGATGTGGAATCGTAACGCATCCGAGTTCCAATAATTTTTCACGTGTCGACTTTGCAATGTGGCATCTGGCATTGTCGGGCAAAATATAAATTCTATCCCGCTTTCCATTGAGTTTTACTGCAACTCGATCTAATTATTGGCAATAGATATCAGCAGTGATAGTGCAGCCAGCTGGAAGAAGTTCCGAATGAATAATCCTTTTTACACCCCGCCAATCGCTCAACATAATCTTCTTTGGATGAAGGTAATTTTTGGCCGTTGATACACCACTTTGTTCAGCTCCCAGCCACTATCGCGTGTGCGTGTGGTTAATATACATCACCCACTTTTCATCACCAGTAATAAGATTATGGAATCATTGATAGTTACGATGAGATATCATTAATTTCATACAAGCGTCTACCCTCTATTGGAGCTGATGTGGTGACATATCATGTGGTATCCAAACACCATATTTCCATGTTTTGCTTAATTTACCCAGATATCTTGCTACTGTAGTATGAGAGCACCCAAGTCGTTTTGGTAAACACCGTGTAGTCAATCTTGGGTCTTCTTCAATAAACTGTTTTAAGTGGTCCATATCCATCTCTGATGGTCTTCCGGTATGAGGTAAATCATCGAGTTCGAAATGACCGTTCTTGAACCGATTGAATCAATGTTGCGCTGTACGGATGAAGAGTGCATCCTTGCCCATCGTATTGCATATATTCCTTGTTGCTTCCGTTGCTTTGTGACCTAAACAGAGTTCATGAAGCAGAAGCACATGCAGCTCTTTACGAGATATCTTTATTTCTAATTCACGATCAACATCCATATCCATAGTTTTGTTGTTCTTCGAAAGATATTGGTACCCCCTATGTATACCGTTAGTATGAAAACTTTTAGAACCGTCTCGGCTCTTCCAGGAAATTTAAGAAAAAAACGCAAAAAAATTCGTGCCAACTCAATAGAAATCTCTTTTAAATTCCTTCAAAATGCAGCATACTCAAAATGAACATATGATGTTAAACGCAGTTTTTCATATTCAGAGCAAGATCCACGAAATTCCGAGATTGGATGAGTATGTGAATGTAAAAAGTCAT
Source organism: Macrotrachela quadricornifera (assembly GCA_022393335.1). NCBI lineage: Eukaryota > Metazoa > Rotifera > Eurotatoria > Philodinida > Philodinidae > Macrotrachela > Macrotrachela quadricornifera. The sequence continues at coordinate 8,335 of JAJEKB010005375.1, read as the reverse complement.
GTAAATAGCGTACTACTTTGTCGATTTGATAGCGTACAACCGAGAAAAAATTAATAACCGTTCCTTAGTTTCTAAGAAACTATAATAGATATTCTGAAAGTTATCAAACAATTTGATAACTTTGATTTGTAAAATTTTAAGACCTTTTATGCTAGTAAGTCAATTAAATCTTAGCGGCAATATGAAAAAAAGTTGATGGCAATAAAAGTCCAGTGGGTTTCTATTCTTTGAGGGTTCAATATTTTCTTAGTAATGAATGATGAGAAAAATCTTTAAATGTAACAGATGCGTGTAATGCCAAGTTTGAAGTAATTTTTGGGACACTCTGTATGTATGCAATTTTTCTTTCTTTTTCTTTCTTATCGAACACTTAAAACAAGGAGGGGAGTGATATCGATTTTGCAGTGTTCGGTAAGAAAAAAAAGAATAAAAAGTCGTATACATATATTGTATCGGAGTGCGTATCTTTATTTATTAGCACTGATAATAATTTCTTGATAATATCGAAAGCTTTGCTTTCCTATGTTTAATAAAAAGAAATGTCTGTTGTTAATTTACTTGATTGAATTATTTCCTTCATAAAATATCTTCCAGCAACAAATAATACTTTAATTGTATAAAATAATTTATTGGTTTTGGTGTTTTTTAGTTCATTAATTTATGGCCTACTCTACATCGGTATTATCCAATACGACTACTGTTGACGAAACGATGATTTCTACCCATCACAAGAACAAAGAGAGCATTACACTCATCTGGTTTGATCCACAGATCGGCACTAACGAAGACACAATGATCAGCATAGAACGATTGCGTGAAATCAACAATTATGTCGTTGTTTATGCTGAACTTGAATCATGTGTCACTTTCATCCAGTCCGTTCAACAAGAGAGAATTTTTCTCATCACTTCAGGCAAGTATGCAGTTGAACTGCTGCCCTCTGTCGCTGCTCTTCGTCAAGTTGATTCTATCTTCATTTTTTGTTATCAAAAAGACAAATATAATGATCTTCTTGGTCAATATTCGAAAATCATCGGCATCTATATTGATCTGAATTCATTGTGCACCTCAATTAACGATGAAGTAAATCTTATCGATAAACAACTGCAAACATTTAGCTTCTTCAATCAATATCAGAAGACAAATAGAGATCTCTCACAGGAAGAAGCAGAGTTTTTATGGTTTCAGTTATTCAACGATGTTATATTGCGTCTCCCTCGCAATCAACAAGCTAAACAACAGATGCTCGAAATGTGTCGACAATATTATCGTGGCCATCGAAAACAATTGAAACTAATTGATAAATTCGAACGTGACTATCGACCAGAAAATGCTATTCGATGGTATTCAAAGCAATCATTTGTCTATCAACTAATAAACAAGGCATTAAGAACTGAAGATATTGATCAATTGCATATCTTTCGATTTTTCATTGGTGATCTTTCAGAGAGTCTCGCTCGTGAACATCAACAGATGATTCAATCTGGTGAGAAAACACTAATTGTCTATCGTGGTACGAAACTATCGAATATTGAACTAGAGCAGTTCAAAGAAAAAAAGGGACAATTGATATCAACTAATGGATTTTTGTCAACTAGTCGTTGTCGTTCTCGAGCACTTGCTTTCGCCCAAAAACCTACTAAACGTAGTGATGCAATCCCTATTTTATTCGAAATCAATTGTGATATACAACAGCTAAGAGATAGTGTAATCTTTGCTGATATTCAGAAACTTAGTGAATATCCGGAAGAAGAAGAAATTTTATTCGATTTGAGTGCGACATTTCAAATCAATCATGTTGAGTATGATGGAACAATATGGACAATTCAGATGGCAGCATCGAGTGAAGGACAATCAATCGTTCAAGATTATATCGAGGTGATACGTCGTGAAACAGTAGATTGGAGTGTTAAGATCATGTTTGGAAGACTCATATGCCACATGGGCCAATATGAAAAATCTCAACGATATTTTGAACAACTCTTGACCGATACAAACGAAGATCTAGCATTGATTGAGATAAATATTGGTCGAGTACTGCATTTCAAAGGAGAATGGACAGATGCACGAAAATATTATGATCGTGTGTGTGAACGAATGATGAATGCTGATCCACCTAGAGTGAAAGATTCAGCTTTTGCATTGAACAATATTGGTGATTTACTAAGACTTCAAGGAAATTATGATGAAGCCATCAATTTCTATCAACAAGCCTTAGCCATACGCGAACAATATTATCCTGCAGATCATCCTAATATTTCTGTTACTATTAGCAACATAGGTCGTTTGTTGGAAAATCAAAAAAAGTATAATGAAGCTCTTATTTATCATCGAAAAGCATTGATAATGCGAGAAAAGTATTATCCCAATGGTGATCCAAACATTGCCAGGAGTTTCAATAATATTGGACATATATTGAATAATCAAGGAAAGTACTATGAAGCTCTCGATTTTTGTCATCGAGCACTAAGCATGTACAAGAAATATTATTCTTCAGGTCATCCTCTCATAGCAGTAACCCTTAACAATATTGGTGATGTTCTATACAATCAACAAATATACGATGAGGCCCTACAGTACTATCAAAAAGCATTGACTATGCAAGAGAAGTATTTTCCAAATGATCATCCAGACATTGCAAAAAGTCTCAACAATATTGCTCATGTGTTGGACAATCAAGAGAAGTATGAAAATGCCTTCGAATCCTATCAACTAGCATTAATCGTGTTCCAGAGATATTATCCGCATGGACATCCTGAGATGACTACTATTCTGCATAATATAGGTAAGATCTATGAGATCTATAATCAATCAGAGAAGGCACTTCATTATTATCAGCGTGCTTTGACGATCTGTTCGAATAATGTACCCATCGATCCTAAAATTCGCGAAAAAATCGAGAAGAATATTCGTCGTCTCTCGTGAAACGTTTCCAAAAACAATCGCATAAATTTCAAGTACATTTCTTTTTAGTTTTTTTCGTTTAGAAATACAATATATTATTCTAAAAAGAAAGGTCACCTTTGCAAATTGGTTGAGAGCTATTCCAAAGTCAGCTATAATACCAAAAGATTGTACACTTAATATGGTATTTTTAGTTTTCTACTTTAATTCTCTTCATCCTGAGCTTTCGTAATGAACTGTTACGAGTTGATACCTGCCAGGAATTGCCTATAATCCTATATATATACATATGCGTTTTGAATTACACTCGTTTGATAAAAAGGACTTGAATGCAAATGATCGGGTATTTATTTAACTCTCATCCAAAGGCTATCAAAGATTAAAATAGTTGATTGTCGAAATAGAGGAGTTATAAATAAAATTCTGTTGTAACTATATCAGTTGCGTGAAACAATGAGCTCAAACTCAAATGATATAAAAGAACTCTTTCGAGCTGTTCAACACTATTGAAAATGAGCAATTTGCATTTCAAACAGGAGAAAGACAATTTTAAACACTCGGTCAATGTTTACATTATTTGCAGATTTGGAAGTAGTAATCATTGAAGTTTGTTTATTTACAATCATGGCCAAAGAACATCGGACATGATCTCATGAAGGTATTGATTAATGTAAAATCTATCGACAGTTTCAAACAATTACCATGATTCGCCACCTTGAGCTATTCATTCTTGAATTGCTTGATTGAAAGGAGAGACAACATTAGCTTTTCAACGAGTAAAGTTATTAAAGATTGCTTACAAATGATATGATCACTTCTTTTTCTGTCCAATGTATCACAAATGTGTCCCTTTTTTTTAATGAATTTATCAAATGTATACAATTGCTAATTTTTAGATGGGAGAAATAAAGTTCTTGGTAACTGTTCACAGTTTGAAACTGTCGATTAAAACATTACGAAAACTCGACCGCTTTAATTTGGTCACATATGACTAGAAAATTCTTGTTGTACTCTCTTTGTAGCCGTCCATATATGATGGTGACGTAAAAGAAAAACATGAATAATGCCCATGGGTTAACGAATTTTGAGTTGTGATTTATATTTAGTTTAGAGCAATAAATGTTATTTCGACAGTTTCTAACGTCAATTTGTTTTGTGACTTGGAATAGTTTTCAATAAATGAATTGTAACCAACGGATTGATAAAATTCAAAAGTTAATTATTTATCAGAGACAGGCATGGGCCAAGTTCTTTATGGTCCGATTCGACCTGATCCGACCGAAGTGGACAAGTTTTACTTTATGATTTGACCCATTTCGAAACTATATAAATGTGTTTTTGATAATAAAATTTTGCTATCCTAGTCAACCTTTAATTTTCTTTGTTCAATGCAAATAGAAAGAATATGATGGGAACGCTTGAATGGTTCCCAAGAATATTGACAACAAACTGATGGAAACTTTGTTGTTGTCACTTGAGGCATTCGTAGTGTGACGTGTGTGTGTTTATCTCGTTCTTTTTATGGAAGACTACGTAAATACGTCCAACTCAGCACATAGTCAATATACATTATCATTCTCGAAGAGTCAAAACTCTCTCCATATGTATAGAAAATATTATGCAATAGACAAAGAATTCATTACACTGGGATGTGTTTTAATATAGAACTGGACGACAGCATAATATATCATTCATTGTATTTGCTTCTATAAGACCAATTAAACAAAGTAAAGCACTTTATCCATGTAAATCTTAATATTATATAATTAGAAGAATAATCTTAGATTTGCAACAAAAAAAATTCTTTTATTTTTGAAGATATACGTAGGTTAATTTGTAATCATATTTGGGATAATTTGTATATCATTTTGTTGATTTAATTGATATCGATAGTTTTAAAAAAAGGAATCTTGATGTGAATTTCAAATAAACGTTTGATTATCATGTTCATGAACAATTTAAAATTGATAAAAATGTAATTTTAATTGAGAATATAGTTCTGATTGCCAAATAATTAAGTTAACGTATGATATTCTGTCATATTAATGTTGGAAAAGTAATTGAATATTATAATCAACTATAATTTGCTTTAGTATTTCTCGCTTAATAAAATGTATTTTGTTAATAGTGCAATTTCAATTACTGATTGATTCATATCTTAATTGAAAATTTAAGTCAAAATATAAAGACATTGAAGCAGATTATTTATTTTCGGTTAAACAAATTGTACAAATAATCAAAGTTATTGAAGATAAATGTTTTTAAAAGACTCATCAATACATCTATTAATAATATTTGAATAATGAATGATGAAGATTTGAATATAAAGGAGAAAGATATTAATAATTGAATCATTTCCTAGACAGATATTGGACAAGAAGTCTCTTTTCAATAAAGTTATTTGACAAAAATCTGAATATTTTGTTAATGAACATTTCATATATCATAATTATGATTGACTGAGAATTATGCGTATTTATTCAGTGTGCTTTTCATCCAAGTGCTAATAGTTCTGCATCCAAATTCATAGGCAAAATATCAAGATTTGATGAGATTTGAACCTGACTAGAATTTGACAATATTAAACTGAAACTCATTTGAATTTGCAATATCAAACAAAAATTGATCATATTATTAAGTAACAATATTCTATGACAACAGAATTACATCTTCTAGTCTTAGTAACTCAACTGACGACATCTTTTTTTGTGAAACGTAATCTAAATGTAAAAATTTCGATTCATCCTCTTCCTCCACAGATAATTATAGAAGCCTGAATTTCCACTTTTGTAGTGTCAGCAATTCTGTCGTCTTCCACATTTAATCTCATAGAGATTGCGCACATACACTTCTTTTTATCAGTTTACTGAGCGTCCTTTTTCCTTCTATATGAAACATCAGCTAAATGAATAGCCAATGCAAATGCAAGATGTCACTCAAAACAACTTTCTAATTTTAGTTGATCAAAAGAATTTAATATAATACATAAGTTTATATTCTGTAAAAAAAAGCCCTTCACAAAATGATTTCTATTTTCAGTGTTTTAATGTTGTTCATTTCGATATTGATTTGCTAATGTATGAAAATGTGTGTGTATCAGAGCTGCCAGCCTGACCTGATCAGGCCATACAATATTCAGTCTGGCCTGCAGGCCAGGCCAGGTCGAAGTCGTTGACCTGGATATAGCAAGTGCTAAACTAACTAAGAATAACCTTGCGAGAGTAGATAGCATTATTAGCTGATCATTTTGTCTACATATTTCTGTGATTTATAATTGATGGAGAGTATATTACAGTAGATGAGCGCATGAGCAGAGAAAACAAAGTAACAATCATGGTACATTAATTTTAACAGAAATAAAAACAAGTAGTATTGACCATTTAGAAAACTGAATGTGTTTTATTTTTAATATTTTCTTAATCAATTAAAATTGAAATAAACAATGTTCGATGATGATATTCGTATTATATCATCAAGTTGGTAACAGTCTAGAACGTCCTTGAAAAAAAATATCCTCGTATTTCGTCCTCAGAAAAAATTTCCTTCAAAAAATATGTTTCATATAAAAAATGCCCTCTCGGTAAAATTTCAAAAAAGCAGTTCAGAATCATGTAAATAAAATTAATTTTATTTGTAGTGAAGAATGAGTTTTTTTATTTTTCATTCGCAACAGAAATGAAAATTCCACGTACCAAATTTTATGCTGTGATTTTGTTATTATTAAATTGATTATATAATTCTTGCATTCGTTGTTCAACACTTTTAGATGAGGATTGTTTTGAACGAGTTTGCATCCTTGATGGCGAAGGTGAGAATAATCTCTATGTAGTTAAAATAAGTCTCTAGTACGATCTGTGTGAAGTACAGCGATATATAGATGCTGAACTAATTTTATCTTAACATCTTTATAAGAAAGTGAAAGACACTTCTTACTGAGGGATATTTTTCTTAGGGACATTTTTTTCAAGAAAAAAAATCTGAAGGACATTTTTGCTGAGGACGAAAATGCAAGAATATATTGTCCATGGACATTTTTAAAAGGCGACATTTTCGACTGTATTCATCAAGTTCGTCTTCCTCTTTTTCATCATCATACACAAATGTTTTACCTTCTACTTCAATATCATCTTCTTTATCATATATCAATGTTTTACCTTCTATTTCATCATCATGTTCTTCATTCTCAAATTCAATCTTATTGATGATATTTTGCTCTTCTTTCCTTTTTTATGAAATATGTCTGTCATCTGATGAAAAATATCTATGATGATTATCTTTTTTATTTCAAACTGCTTTTGTATGAAAGAACTTGTTATTCTATAATCTTATGAAAACAAATTCAGCATCTGACTAGAACTGAGTCTATACCTGCGATACAGAATTATAGAATTTAATAAATTGGAAAAGTTAGAAACACCAGTCGGCCTGGTCTCTGCCTGCGGACCAGGCCAGGCCAGGCCAAGCCATTTCAAGCTGAAGGCCATATTTGGATTTCCTGCCTAGCCTGCAAGCACATTCATTCAGACCAGGTCAGGTTGCAGGCCAGGTGAGGCCAGAAAAAAGTGGCTTGTTGGCAGCTCTGATATAGATCATATGCACTAACTTCTATTTGCTTATTCAGATCATGGAAAATGATTTATATAATCTTGAACTATTATTGAATTTTGATGCGTATGAACAAATGATATAGAATGGATAAAAGATTATTCTTCTTTTATTATATTACAGATGTTCTTTTTTTTCTTTCAGTCACATTACACAGACATATGTTTCTTAAAATATAAAACGAAATGAAAAATCATGACATGTTGTTCTCTTCAATCTATCTTTTTTGAAATTGTGATGTTAACAAATGTATGCGAAAGCCAGGCGATTGAATCCGGCTGCCGTTTACGGCCGTATTCGCATCAAGGTACGGCCGTTTCCGTACTGTACCCTTTCATTAGGGAAATGTAACTAAACAAAAGCAAAATTATTCGATGATAAATGACAATTCTAAACTTAAATTAATTAATTTGATTTTTTGAATATCATCTCACGCTGTTTATCTTTTTCATTGTCATATGTGAGTCAATCTGTTGCTCGTTTAATTGCAAACCAGAATGCAAAACAAATCGTTGCTGCCATTATTGCGATAAACGCCCAAAAAGATTCAGTATCAGTAAGATCACGCATTTTTATAAATGAATTCAATAAATCGATTTAACCTTTTGAGGGCGGAATTTTTTTTCTGAAACTGGCTCTTCAATCATTTTGTTTTTCCATTTGTTCAGTAGTAATTATAAACAGAATATAAAGGAATAAGAGTACAAGTAATCTTATTTCTTTCTGAATGAGAAAATGAATGAGATTTGCTTAATAATCTAGAATATTAAAAGTTTGAAAATTTATTTGGCAATTGTTTTCACTTCTTGTTTCTAAAGATTACAGC